>JAMKCH010027310.1:0-18404 GCA_023653785.1 Ophioderma brevispina | reverse complement strand
ACTGTAGAGTTCAGGGTAAGATAACGGACTGTAAGTCCGAGCGTGGACGGGAGCGTAGCATAGAAAGAAGAGAACGAGTAGGTTGAAAGAGACACCACAAATATTGCGATCATTTTTTTCGAGGATTTTTTTTCCATTTTCTTTAGTTTAAACCCCCAAAATACCAGGCCCCATTTTTACTCTACCCCCTCAAAAAGTCGCCCTCTTTTAGAATGTCGATCTAGTGATTTGGGGAGAAATTTTGAGCAATGTAGGCTTGTGGCTGAATACTAAATTCTTTCAACGGTTTTTCTGTCTAGTGAATTTCTTTCTGTATAGAACACGGTTCTCCTCTCCTTCTAATCGCTGGTGTAAAGTCCTCCGACACGTAGATGTTACGGCCCTGTAGGGATTATTCTTTAGAGTACGGCGGGCGGCTACCAATACCCGCTGCTTGTCCTTGGTAACGTAAAAAAGCGACGTGCACAGGTCGAGGACCTCTACCTGGGGTATGTTTAGCCGGTGTTCTATGGGCCCTTTCAATCTCTATCTCCGTGGCATTTGCGACTTCCATGTGTTCTTCGAGAAAACCCGAATAAAAGAGGCACGAGTTTACGAAATTCATCTTCAGCTTCCTTCGATACTTCCTTGAAACACTAGTTATTTCTTCTCAACCTATTAGACAAATCGTCTACGTGTTTCTTGAGATCCAAAACAGTATCGGAGTCCGCTTTACACGCGAGGGTTTCACCGCTGCAATCCATGGAGGTATTTATGTCATTATATCTGATTTCACCTTCCACTTTGGAACACGCTTTGGTTAACTCCATCGAGAATACAAGTTTTTTTTAGTTTTCTCAATACTATATCAAGTTTTTTACCACCTCACGAATTGGGTACAGGTGTTTAGTTATGCCAAGAGGAAGTTGGCCCCCGCTTGTAGTCGCCTCGGTCCCATTCTGTGTATCACTCTCGCCATTTTGAGTGGTCGTTTTTTTGAAATATTGTCTTTATCGTTACATTTCTCACCTCCTTTTGAGTTCCCCGACGACCTCCTTCTTTTCGGCATAGTGAACAGTAATTTCTCGAAAGTCACATAAGCTCAAAACCTTAATGCATAGAACTTAGCGTCCAATCGATATTTACATCCGGAGATTTCCTCATAAAGGCCACATTCTGATAAAAATTTTGTGTGTACACAAACTGACCACAAGTATTGCAACATCAGAAAAACAATTTATATTAAAAAAATTGATTAAATTGTAGTGGTCAGGAGTTCTTAACTATTATGTACGTATTTTTGATCAAGTTATGATATCAAACATATTCCGTTTTCCTGAATCAAGTAGTGCAAAAAAGTTTCCTTTTCATTGTCATTATTTCCCTAAATAGTGCGGGTTTAGGAGCTGCAGGCTGGCCTAATATAACTTGCCGCTTGTCTCCAGGACGAATACAGGCACAGAACGTCAAAATGGCTTCATAAATTGTCGCTAAATGAACTGTACGGGCTTGTCAAGGTCTATCTAAGCGTTTACGGCGAAAAATGGGGAGGTTGTATTGACGGAAATGATATACCGTCAATAAAAATGAATACTCCATCACCGTGGATACTCACGGGAATTTATGGCAAGAAAGAGGTCACATGATACCTTGAAAATCGACTTTTTGGGCGAGGGTAGCCGCTCTATTCGCTTGGGTTTTGACCTACTTTTCAATAGCAGTGTTGCAGAAAAATATTCGTGCCGTTAATATCCTCTAAAATCTAATTGTATAGAGTTTTGAATTTGTGTCAATTTTCGTCATATGGTATATTACTGCAATAAGAAGGCCCAGCGAAAACATGACCGTACATTTACAAAAAGATATTGATGTTCAAAAGAGTAGAATACAAAGCGATCACACTTCTTTTCCCCACACCATTCCTTACCGTCGTGAGCGGTTTTCACTAAAACACGACGGGGTAACACTAAACAAACATTGAATATCGAGGGCGTAACCGGCACCGGGAGTGCGGTCAAGAAATCCCACATTTAGACATCCGCCATTGGGTGGCTTAACACTTAAAAACGAAATCTCGACGAAAAATGATGAAATTAGTTATAGTGTTTTTTACAGTGATGTGCTGGTTAACAGCGTCTTTAATCGTTATGAGTGCCCCACATCCAGCAAGTCGTGGGCGATATTATCTTGTGGCGATACAAGAATAAATAAAAATTCCTTTTAAAAGGAAAGGCGAGTCAAGATGAAATATCCATGTAATTGGTAGGTGAAGGTATGTAGTAAGATGATTGCTTTATATTTTGTAATACTTGAGCAACGGTGGGGTTTTCCAGATGATTAAAAATCCAATTAATTTCTTTTAGGTACATCAAGGGTACTATGCTGTGGATCACGAAAAGCCCATTTTTAAAAAGTGACCGGAGGAGGATACAAATTCCTTCTCTAAAATTTTCGATCACAACCACGTTTATCCTGTGTCGCCTCCCCCGTACCCAAAGGCGTCGCATCGTAGCTCTCCTTCCATAGGGACGATTACCTCTTCCTCGTGAAAAAGCAGAAAGGAAGGCTTTCGTCCAGTGTATCGGTTGGACAAAAAGGTTCGAAAGAAAACGCGCAAACCTTTTTTTGAATTTGCCTGCTAATCGGTATTGTTCCCTATATAACCCCACTGCTTTGACTTTCTGTCGTGCACGACAGAATACTAACTAAATCATCATCTTATTACTAAAGACAGGCGTATTCGGGGCTATTCACGTCAGGTGCGATCGTAATTACATTGGTAAGCATTCCAAATATGTAAAAAACGGGGTTCGTAGAAATTGGGGCGCTTTGGTTCTTATTAGGATCGTCACCTTTAAGGAGTTTTAAATTTTTTTGTGCATGCGTAGTACTGTTATTGATCATACTGAAAATCGAACTCAGTCACTATACATTTAGACTGTTTGAACAAGTGCAATTACTTATACATTATTTTACAGTGAGGCAGTAGTTTTATGGTTGCAAAGTGATCTGCAGTCAAGTATAGAAGTAACTATATGTGGTCACGGGAGCAAGGGTCCGTCTCCTCTTTCATCCCTTGTTTACTTGGTTTTCCTGCCAATTGACAGCAACTCTAGTCATTTTTGTGGTTGTGACCTTTTACCTCATCTTGTTCTTTGCTCAGGTTAGCGGTCTTTTTGGCATTTATACGGCATTTTTATGCAAATTGACCTCCAGATGACTTTTGATTTTTTGGGTCACCCTGAAACCCTGAAAGTAAACCTCAGGGTGTTGTTTTCTACCTGTATGCCAAACATCAGCTCCATAGGTCAATGTGCGTCAAAACGCATAGTCGGACAGACAGATCTCAAGTTAGTAGTACTAGTGCATTTCCCCCGTGTGTGACCTTTACCTAGATGCGTGTGACCATTGATCTCATTTTTTTAGTAGTATAGATAGATTGCAATTGCACACTTCTTATAAAATGTGATATTTACGATTCAATACGGTGGAATGACAGGTAAGATGTCATGAAGTAACGAATGTTCTAAGTTTGTATATGAATTGAAATAGTGCAATGGCGTGGATGAACATTTTTAAAACATTTTGAAAAATTTAAGTCTTTGGGAGACAGAAGTAAAATTTAAGAAAATAAAATGAAATCATTGGGTGACAATGTTGCTGAACGTGGGAGCTTTACATTTTGGGAAGGGCTTTATAATATTTAAAACAAAATGTTATTTATCACGTTGGTACGTGTGCCGAATCCTGTAAAATACTTTACGTCCGTCGGCATGCAAAATATCCGGAATTGCTTCTTCCAGTTCTGCTGGTGAGTCTGCAGTGGTCAATCATGTGGTGGGTAAGTATAGCGTTGATTGTTTTCCCGAATAAGGTGTAGTATGTTCTATGTTGATTGGTCACATTTTTTTCCTTTAAAAATCGTAAATGTAAGAGGGATATGAAGCCCCTATTCACTCTGTGTTCAATATTTACGTTCATGTATGCCTCTGCTAAGTATGTGCAAAAAAGTCACATAAGTCAACTTGCAAAAACTCCCACAAAATGTCATCTTATTTATCCCTTCCCATACCTTTTACATGGATATTTACCCTTGACTCGCCCTTTCCTTTTTAAAGGAATTTTTATTAATCGCACGGTTGGCATTGTGTTGTTTGTCATGGAATGTGAACGCGTAATTATAGTAGATTCAACCCATCGTGTCACCTCTAGTACTTTTCAGAAGGTATGGGCATTTAATGAGGGGCATGTGCAGTGGGTTGAAATTAAAATTCCACGCTAAATCTATTGAAACATCGAGCCCGATAGCAGAGAAAAATCAATTCTATACTCTATGAAAGCATTCAAGTTAACGTAAGCGCATTTACAGAACTCTCAGAACATTGTGACTAATCGTATTTGCTACAGTGGTATTCAATGGAACAGGCGAGGTGAATGGTTAAGCTTTTGAACACCCGTGTTTTTGATAGAAGGAACACAAAAGTCTTTGAACTCTCTTTGTAAAAATGATGCCAACATGAAAGGCCCGATTATCTTAGTTCGTGTATGAAACAGGTGAATCGGGCTACATATTTTCTTTTACTGCCTCCTCTCCCAACTAATCGACGCTGTCCAAAACTTTTCCTCTGGTGACACGATGGGTTGAATCTACTATAGACATGGTTACGTAAACCACGTGATTTATCATTCGAATTGCTTTTCGGATGTCTCCGAATTTCTCGAATTTTTCGAAGACCACTGTGTTCCATTGATTTTATCTCATTTCCGGTCCACACAACCACTTCGATTTTCTCCCGTAAACATGTAAGTAAACCCTAAAGAACCCGTACAATTCATTAAATGCCCATTATGAAGCCATTTTTTTAGTTTCTGTGTCTGCATTCCTTCTGAGTGCAATCGGCAAGTTATCGTTCGGAGTTCCTTTAATCCGATATATTTAGGGGAAATGACAGTCAAATCAATCGTGTTTCGCCCTCTTGGATTCTGGGGAATAACATTTGTATGAAAAACACAACTTTGGCATTCAATACGTAATATGTGGTCAAGAATCCATGGTATAATTTGAAATCAACTTGTGATTATGAATTTCGTTTTCTGCATGTTGCAATACCTTTGGCCAGTGTGTGTACTTCATTGTTTACCGGTGTAAAGAAACTGAGTGTCCCCCATGATAGAGTGTCCTAGCTACCATAGCAACGTGTACGGAATAAACCATGACCTTGTAGACGAGGCCATTTGGGTACAGTGCTGAAACAAATGATGCATACAGCACTCAATGGAGAACACAATAGACAGATGCGTGGTAGGACACTCAGTCACACGGACACTGTAGTATATGACACCTGGTTTAATTTTTTTTACCCCTTCTAGGCTAGACACACGTTATTACCACTAAATCATGGAGGCTGGTTGAGTGGCGAAACGATTTTAGTCTGTAACTCCGAATGTTATATACTGTTCGAAGTGTAAACTACATTTGGCGGGCTATTTTAAACATTTATTCATAGCACGTGCTAGTAGGTGTATAAGGGGGATTCTGGCTCAAAATCGTAAAATACAGAAATTCCTGTCAATCCCATCACCATCCACGTAAAACCACTAGAATCCCTCTACAACCCCACGTCAATCATACATCCAGGCAAATCCCTGTACAAATCCATCAAATTTAATCAAACAGCGTGCACCTGTGCATTCTTATCAAAAAATTGATTTATAAAAATAATATATAATTAAAAATATAAAAGATGGCGCAAAAATTCGAAATCTCCCCCGATTTTTTTTTTTTTTTTTTTTGCCTGGATGTATGATTGACGTGGGGTTGTAGAACGATTCTAGTCTGTAACTCCGAATGTTATATACTGTTCGAAGTGTAAACTACATTTGGCGGGCTATTTTAAACATTTATTCATAGCACGTGCTTGTTGTTCATTTGAAAGTCTTAAGTTTTGTAGAAGTAGTAGTTAGGATAATGCAACTGTCAGAACAGGCAATAGCTATATGGATGTCAGCGATTCGTTAAAGACACGCGCCTTCTTTATTATCAAGTGCTAAACCATGCATGAATCCATCTAAACACAATGTTTTTGCCCAGAATTTTATAACACTATCTTTTTCAGAGTTTATTTAATCCTTTCAATATTGTATATTGCAAAAAGTTATAAATCGCGAACCACATTAAAATCCCTTTTTTTTTTTGTGTTTTTGACAGAGAATGTATTATTGGACAATGATACCTTTTACAAACGCGAGGCACAACAGATCACTTTTAGTTACCTGTTGAATATTAAATGTTCGAAGTGCATAGTCTACAAACTGTCTTCCGTCTTTGGGCGTTATTTTGACCCTCCGAGTGGTTTCTTGGTTCATCAGGCCAATATCTTCTCGCACTTTACCTAGATGTAAATAAATCGTTTGAAGATGACAATGTAATTCATGATCCCACCCCCCAAAAAAAAAAAAAACAAAAAAAAAAACAAAATTGTTAGTTGAGCCGTTTTTAAGCGGTGTGTGTGCGCGCTATTGCAAGTCAATAGTAAGCTTTATTTCGCATAGAAAGTGCCTTGAAAATTTTACCAAGCATGCATCAAAAACAATGTTCACAAATAATGGCGAGATATGAAATTGGCATTAACAGTACATATACTCAACCATTGATTGGTAGGGAAGTGGGAGGTCTTTAGCAAAAGCTTCAAGCTGATAGCAAAGTTCATTTCATACCTTCCAACTGGTCTAAATTAGGTAAATGAAAAAGGAGCAATTTTCATAAGGTGGGTGCCAATTACTTTTTGTCCAAGATGGTAATTGTGTTCACCAAAGTACTCCATTTATCATTGGTTTCAAGCACTATACCAAATAGACTCGTCTATAAGTCAAATTTTTCAGTCTATGTTATACGTGCAATTACTATGGCCGTCTCACTTATATTCTCGCCCTCTCCCTTATCTTCCCTACACAAATTACACCTCATTCACCTACTTAATTCATCCAGGACCCCACATATGCACACTTATCAATCACCAACCTCCACACTACACACTCAACCTATCGTAGTCCGTACCAAACTATCAAACTGATGATGATTACCTTTTCACACTTCAACAAGGTTTTTTTTTTTTTTTTTTGGTAAGCTGACGATTTCTTCTTTGGATTTTGTATTGCCATATCATCCGCCAGAAGTCATCTAGTGATGTTGTGTTAGGACCTGGAAATTTTAATTTATTGTGATTTAACGCAGACACGCTGTACATGTATTAGTATCTGAAGCACATTCTCTACATTAATTGGATTATTATTAAAGTTGCAGTCGTTTTTAAAATGACTCTGTGATAAAACGCATTGTATTTGGGGGGGGGGGGGGGGGATGATCGATTTAAATGAAGTAATGGTTATAAATTTTAAAGGAAAATTTTGCACTGAAATTAGTTTATCCAAAAGATCCACCATTTAAACAGCTAACCCAGAAGGCATTTAAAGAACCAAAATCAAACAACAAACTTACTCCTGACCCGCAATTTACCTTTTTTTCTTTGATTATACACCCTGTTAAAACCGTGGGGTCAAAATAATTTTTGTTATTGCCGGGATCCAGAATGCTTTGTAATGTGGAGCATATTGGAGGTCACAAAAGTTCAAAACGCATGCTTATCGTAGGTTCGATGGTTTTCAAGATTCTCTCGAGTTTTCTTTCCCCGTTACATGAGTGAAGGTTCGTGACGTCTTTTTTTGCTCACTTTTAAAAGGATTCTTCGAATGTGAAACTACTGATAAAATCAAGTTTTCTTTTCTCACCATCATTGCATAAACAAGTAAAATTATATTTTTCCCCTTGTTTCCCCGTATGTCTTTATCATTATAAATGCAGAACAAAATGAAAGTTGCAATGCATGTAAGTTGCCATCTAACCTGCCATTTTAATTTTGAAAGCAACGTATTTAAACACGTTCCATTTAACCTCAAGTGCTAAGGGGGTCCAGGTTACGCAGTTATTTTCGTTTTTCGCGCGCCATGGTTAACTCTAAATTATTTTTTTGTTCAAGATTGTTATGTAATTGCCTTAAATATCAGTAAATGATTCATCAGGATTGTTCATAAATCAAGTAGTAGAGTGTTATCACCACAAATCCGGACAACAATTTTAGTACTCACTCAGATATTTCGACTATCCTATCAGGAGTCCTGTTCACTGTATGAATAGTGTGGGAGAATTAGAAGTTGGCAACACCTTTTCGGCTTTGTGTTGCCATTTGGTAGTTGCCGGTTGGTGATGACTTGGTCGTAGGTCTGATCAAGCTTGTACGCCCCTCGTCTTTGGTCATAAGTGTGCTTCCCTCTGCCTACGATCCATATGGCTCTTTCAACCACCGTGTGGTTTTGTTTTGTCCTGGCAATGATCTTGCCTCATCCCCCCCTATTAAATCGCACTACAGTACTCTTTGAATTTATCGAAAAGTTCTTCGGAAAAACTGGTTTTTCTTTTTGGTCGGTAGATTGTTATTTTTGGACCGTCATTTTGAATCTGTGTGACTGATTTTCATTTTTTTTTGTTATGTGTATAGTGTCATGTTGATGTACCCCATCAATGACCAGAGCTTGGGTAAAAATTCCAACGGCAAAGTGGTTTTTAGATGGGGTCCACGTGAATCCCCCTTATGCCCACGGGAGTGCATACGACCTTATGCACTTAAAAGATGTTAGGCAAATGGGTAAACGAAATTAATCTCGTTTATGTAAAATGGCACTCACATCTATGAAGCTGGATTGATGTAATCCGAATGGGGAGCACTTCCACTGATTTAATACTAACTCTGGCGTTTCATCTATCAAAGGATAGTAATATCCGGCTACTCAAATGGAACCGGTCTTTTTTTCAGCAAGATTTTACCTGCTCTCCTTTTTTTGTTTAAATTATTTAATCCTTATATTATGAAAATATAGACATTTTTAGTGATGGAAAATTTAAGGATAGATTTTGTACACGCAGCGGATTTTTTGAAACACAAAATGCACAATTCATGGTAGAACATTATTGTATGAATAGCCAAACCCATATTTTTTTAGCATTGACCATGCTGTCAAACTTATTTTTATTTAAGTTTTCGCAAAATTCATAAAACACATTCCTTTATTTAATCACAGGAGAATCTAAACCAATTTATAATGTACATGGATTGATAATGATGATGACGATATGATGATTCAATCGTATCTAGATAATACCATGGTCGTGAAATTGATAATATGCATTCGTAGATATATACATTGGGGCACGTCTTAGACGCTAATAATATATCAATCTATATACGATATAGATATATTATATCTCTCTCTCTATATATATCATATTATCGCAAAATTTGATTTTCTGGACCTCTGTTCATCATAGCATAAGTAAATTTTCTACTCTTACTATGCTTTGTATCCCATCTTATTCCGACCCCCCCCCCCCCTTCCCTGCCCCAGAGATACAGTGCATTGGAAAGGGGTTATCAATCCAAACTTGGTTCCGATTTGTTGAACTCACAGATTTTTAATTAAGGTTTTCCAATTCAGTAGAATTTGATAGTCCTCACCAAGGAGGAGGTAAGGGCAGGGTTGGCTTACCATAAGTATTTTTTATAATAAGATATTTAAAAAAAGAAAAAACCTAAAAAATTAAAAAAAGTGGAAGAGAACTTTTAAAACAATGGAAAAAACATGATCCTTGTGATCATAGATTTCTATGTACGTGTTTTTGAACCTGGACTCCGATTCGCCTTTTAAAGTGTCTTTAAATACAAGGTCAATATCATGTTCCAAAACTTATTTTCTATTCCAATGTATTGTCTTGTTTATTTGATTTGATATCAGAAACGACCTCTATGATGCTTTCAAACACGATAGTCCAGTCATAAATTTAGTGACACTTTTATCAGTTGTTTTAAAACAAATTCTTGTTCTGGTTTAATTGTCTGCAATACATACCTACATGGTACAACCCTGCCGTTGTATTAAGGTCATTGAATCGGCTCAACCCGATTTCATAAGGGCTTCACAAAACTTGTCATGACATTTGACCAAAAATCCAAAATTACACCCAAACAAAAAAGCTTTTTCAAGATGAGATCATGGAAAATCGAATCCTTATCAAAATATACATAATAGTTCATGTGTTTTTTTTATGATGCACGCTGTATATTCTGTTCCATATATTGGTCTTACGAATTGGTGTAATTCCCACTGGAACGGGCCAAATAATTGGTAGATCCTCTGCTTTCTCAGGGCGGAGTGCCACGGTATTTCACAGATTAAGACAAGGAGATAATTAATATGCCCCTGAAGATAAAATACTCAGATTAAGCTCTTTGTTACTGTACACTTTTATTAGGCATCCTGTGTAGCTGGGCTTTCTCTAGAAGGGTCTCTTAGCATGTAAATACATCGACTTTCTTAATACGCAACAAGGACAATTCCCATTTTTTGTCGAGGAAGCAATTATAATGCAAGTCTCAAAAACTACATATAAACATATTAACATCACAAGAATCAGGATATTTCAAATAGGTAAGAAGGTATACACAACTATTGATTTGTGTAGCTCAATTGCTCATTTTACCCGTCTTATACCTTTACCCTCGCACCACTGTACGTTATTGGTTTTACAAAAAATACTGACCCCTCTTTCTATACATGAATCTACCCACTTTTAAATGATGTCCACAGGCGATGAAAATCTAACAATAATCAACTCAAGTTAAACAAGCTTATGGAAAGCTCGCTTTGAACAGAACATGACATCACGCACCCTGTAATAGGATAAGTATTAACTTTTGTCCTGTTTTAAGATATGTAAAATAAAATAATTGTAAAAATTAAATAAACAATGTTTTTTTAAAATCGATTCATGGAATTACGTATGAAATATTTGCTATGTTTAATCAAATAAGCATAATAACTTACCTTCTTGAAGATTTTGTAATGATGGTGAAATAAGAATGAAATTAAAGTTACAATTATTTTACAAGTACCGTTAGCAGTATAGGTACAAATTATTGTCAAAAGTGTTTAACCACCTTGTAATGATAAGGGACGATCTATAAATATCATTAATGTAAGTTAGGTTATTTAAAGTAGTCCACTCATCTTCGGTATGACCTGGAACAAAATTGCTACAGAAGGTGTTTTTGCTGTATAACTTGTTGTACAAACTCCCCCGAACAACATTGGGGTGGCTCTGATGGGTAGAAAAAAGGAAGCATTGCAAGACATGCTAATTTGCATAAAACCTACTTGCCATTTGGCCTTATTGGTGGTTGGTGTTTTACGAATATATTAAAAGGTGGTACGGGGACCCCAAGGGTAATCATAGAAGTTTGGGGGCGTCTGTATGAATGGTCTTCAACCCCTAAACCCCATCTGTGAGTTTTGCGCTGATATTCAACCCGTTTTCTGTGAGAGCTAAAAACAATAATTTTACTTACCGCTGTTAAAATTGCTATCGGTCGACCAAATGGGGTGCATTTTTCGGCTCAAACTTCCAAACCAAAATTATCCTTTAGCCCTAAGATTTCACAGTGGAAATGGAAAAATTAGTAGCTTTCTTTCAAATACCAAATGTTGACCACTTCTGTTAAATAGCTAAAATCTTGGAGTATGGGGGACGATGCTATTAGCGATCAGGCCACGCCCTTTAACTCTTGAATCTTTTTTGCTGTCCAACAAAGAACCGAGGGGTTAGGCCACCCTACTTGAGGTCTAATCTTTTTGAGTTGGATACCGTGTGCAGGGCAGATAGGTTGATGATTCTCTTCCCATTGAGGTCATGCATTCTTCCATTCGTCTCTTGGCATTTTTATGAAAAGAGGCACGTCCTATTTAACTTCAGGTTTTAACATCATTGGCCCCCCCCTTCTTAAGTTTTATAATACTGGATACCCCATTTGATTCAGCTTGTGTACCGATGACCCCGTACTTTTGGTACATTTTATCTGCAAAGAACACGGAAGGCCCATATTTTTCACCTGTCCCGAGGCCCTATACCCATCACTTCACATAGGGAGTGCCCCCGGCACTAGTTTGACAATGTGTTTGAATTAAAGGTACTCTCTGATAATAATTGCTAAATAAAGATCTTCCCACCCGATTGCAGTCTGACAATCATTAGAATGCAAAATTAATTTTGGCGGGAAATTGCGGCCATCTGAAAAATGACCATCACTTTCAACTTTTTAAAGACTTTTTAAATATATTAATTGTCAAGTGCTACACACCTTGTCAGGCATATCCATGCAAATCATGTTTAAAATACTAACAGAAAAATGGCAAATCTCCCTAAACATGCATTTATGAGCTATATACCTTTGGCGAAATATGGGCGTATACGTTCCACGTAAGATAAATGCATTGCCGTCTTTGCCGCTTCCCTTTTTCTACATTTTTGATATGTTTGTTTGGGAGATCTTATGCTAGTTACAGCAAAAACCTTCTGTAGCATTTTTGTCCACGTTTACCTAGTATTTTCATGAGATTGAGTGGATAAAGTGTGGATTGTTCCTTTTTGCAATTGTTCCTCTGGTTGGATATATTTTGTTTGCTATT
The DNA here is from genome assembly GCA_023653785.1 of Ophioderma brevispina. Taxonomy (NCBI): domain Eukaryota; kingdom Metazoa; phylum Echinodermata; class Ophiuroidea; order Amphilepidida; family Ophiodermatidae; genus Ophioderma; species Ophioderma brevispina. The sequence continues at coordinate 5,852 of JAMKCH010027310.1, read as the reverse complement.
AATCAATTTACCTAATTTTATATTTTGACAACAGTGGTTGAAAGTAATTCTAGTCCGCCGGGAGCCACAGCCGGGCTCCATAGACCCGAAAAAACAACCGGAATAAGCGTGAAACTAAATGTTCACGTGAGAGTAAACTGAATCGATGCCCTATTCCTGACCGTTGTAGCTGGACTATGAGTACTGCGGCTATAATTACTTCTACACCTGGTTTACCAATAACAAACCCTACTTACTACATGGTGGTTATGTTGGCGTATCTGTTTCTTTTTGTTTCTCTGGTTTCTTTGCTGCAATCCATGGGTGAATATTATCCCCGGGAAGTGTCTATTGTCAAACAATAAGGAAAAAGTGAGATTGTAAAAGAAAACTATACAACTTTGCTGCATAGACTTTACAGTTTCAAACTTATATTTTCATTTACGCAACAAAGGCAATTAACATTTCACGACTATATCGTTCTTCGCCAGACTCCAAAATCTCAAACCTCCTGTCTCGTCTTTAAAGGAGAGTGTCTTGTATACTTTGAAATCTGTCCTTCAGGAGTTATCGTGGCTTCCTTTCTTTGCCAGGACATATGCTTCGAATGCGTCGAGATTAATGGCCCAACTTGCTTTTCAGAGTTGGCGAGGATGAATACTCAATTTGCGGAGAACGATATGTGAACGTCGTCGCTTGTTCGAGACCTATGTAGGCGTTGTTTTCTGCTTCCACCTGTCTGCATTTCAGGTTCTAAAACAAACATGCATTGATCTGTTTCATTTCTAACCTAATATAGTTTCAACAGATTTTTTAATATCAGTCAGAGAAAATTTAGGAGTGGTGGTTAAGTTGAAATGCCACTAATGTTTATCAATTACAAGGAAAATACAGAAATAAAGTATACTAAATAATAGAATAAATCTAGCGGGAACGGGGTAAAATAAAAAAATATGAAAATGTGCATTTCTGGATATTGTGGATTTTATTTTGTAGACCAGTTCCTAGCACAATCTGTGTTTTTATTCGTCCATTTGATGCATCCAACCAGATATTGTCAGTTGACCACAAAAGGATAAAATACCACTTAGCCAGTTTCACTTGGAAGGCCTCTGAAACTCAAAGTAATAATGGTGCAGCATATTGGGGATTAACTTTTTCAATCAAAATATTGAGCGGTCCGATTATCATGCAGTGAACTAATCATAATTTATTTTTCAAACATGAAAGAACCAGAAATTACGTTGTGGGGGAAATAGGGGACTCACTTTCAAAGGGACAATAATCATGAAATTCTCATGTAATTTTTTGGAATTTTACTGCTGCAACTCAAGTCTTGTTGAGGGACAAATGTGCGGACAACGCTCTAAAGGAGAGGGCCAATTTCCCCTTCCCCATTCCCAACTACCTCCAAGATGCAGGGAGAACATAAATGAAGAAACTAGTGTTAAACAAAGAACAATAAAGGGGAGGATGGTTGGTGGTTCAAAGCCTCGGTTACTTCACGAGTGTGTTTTTAATGGTTTAACATTCTCTGCAACCTGGAGTAAAGCCGAGACAACAAAACTGTTTGGAATTGATTTTCCACAAGGAGCAGCACTTTATACCTATTTTGTAATTTAATTTTCAATAAAGAATGTCTTGAGTTGATTTCAATGGCAAACTCTGTTGATATCTGGATAGCCGAAACTGGACCAATGTGCTTTTGTCCAAGTGTCTCAGATAATTGGCATAACTCTTGATTTAGAAGAACCGTTGACTTCCAGTTTTGAGATTAACTTAGTTTTTGCCAAAAAAAATTTGTGTAGTTATATTTGAAAAATATAAAAAATTTTTGAAAATTGAACATTTTGGGTGATAAGTTTTTTATTATGTAAGATTATTTCCTAAATTTATTAATAATCTTCTCCCGGTGATTGGGTCTTTGATTTTAGTTGGGTACCCATGCTCGTTCTGACGTGACCCCTAACGGGACCAATTTTTTTACTAAAAATATACCCCTAACGGGACCAATTTTCAGTGAAATTATACCCCTTGCGGGACCCTGTTTTCTCAATACGTGAAGAAAAGCTAAATACCTTGAAAATAGCCAATTTTCAAGAAAAAATGACACTTGTGCTACTGTAAAGAAACAATTACACACTCAGGATTATTTTGTTCATACATGCTTAGATTAAGTTTCCTATATCACAACTCAATTTGATACCCCTGGTGGGAGCTAGAACTTGATTATTGTGAATTTTACCCCTAGTGGTAGTCCCGCATTTGCAGCTAGTCCCTCCTTTTTTGGAACGAGCATGGGTACCCGACCAAATTCCAAGAACCCCCGGGGTATCTTCTATATGAAAAGCGAATGCGATTGGATGTGTTGTGATTGATTTTGTCATTACTTTTATTTACATCACAGTGTTTCCTTTAAATCTAAATTATTCCAGCAGAGTTCACATTTCGTTGTGAAAAGGGACAAAAAAGGCCGGTTCGTCAATGATATCTTTCCGCAGCATGTCATCCCATATGCTCACGTTTTTTGATAGAAGGCATCACCATGCACTTGCATCTGCTATTCCTTGCCCTCAAATGAAAAAGAGGACAAATAAAATAAGTAAAAAAAATCGGAACTCGACGCGCGGATGGCGATATGGACGGACACCGTACAGAGTCGCCGCATGTAACAATATGCCGAACATTGGCTGAACAGCTCTTATAGAGGAACCAGTGGAGCACCCGGTGGCCCTGGTGATATACGTAGTAGGCGATTGTATCCTCGTACCAATTTGCCCAGACCCTTAAGGAAATGCGACCTTTTATAAATTCTCTGACAACCCAGTAGGAAACACTTAGAAGGCCTGAAAGACAGGTCTTACGGGCCTTGTAACTCCGGCAAATTGCCCGATTTTTGCTGCAATAGCTGCTACAGGAAAAAACACAACAAAACATGGAAATGTTGACCTTTCAGGGGATAAAAGAACGGGACACACTAACAGGCAACCAGACGACATACCATTTCGTAAGCCTGATTTGGAAATCCCTTCAAGTAAAACCCAAACAAAACAAAGAAACACGCAAGTAGCAACATTCACAGTGAATATTATTGTTACACTACCATTCATTTTCTGGGGAGACAGAACGAAGTCCTGGTTTTGTTCATCCGTTGGCTGAGCCTTTCCCATTTTCTATGGTAAATAAAGCAATGATTACCCATGTTTTACTTTGAAATCAATGATCTTCCACGTACGTTGGAATTAATTTAGGAATATACGCAATTAATAGTAACCTACCTTTTGATAAGAAAGATTGCAATAGCTGCAGCGAAAAGGGGTATCACGATGATATGCAAAGAATTGGTACCCAACTGGTTTACGGTTGAATTTCTCAATTATGTACACAAATTGGTGAAATATATAGGGATTCATATTTTTGTCACAAGTGACATAGCATTGGTCAAAATGCAGTATTACTGCTACATCTCTTATAATAGTTTGTTCGGGAGTCGGCTTTAGGTGGTGTGATTCAAGCCCTGCCGTTTTTACAGATTGTAATAGTCCCATTATAACCTTATGTTTAAAAGCGGTATGCGGGTAAATACCAAATTTCTTCCGACCACAAGAATTAATAACCAAAAGGACAAAGGGATAATTACACTACTAAAATATGGCTTTCGACCTTTTTTTTTGTTGATTTGTGATTATGCTTAACAATGTCGAAAAAATGTTTCTAATTAAAGACATACCAGAATGAATCAGGGCGCCCGGGCGGAAGGGAGGGGCAACATCTCATTGCCAATTAAGGTGGATCATCTGCGATCCATACATTCACAACAAGCACCGTGGTGATCACTAAAGAGGTATATTTCGAAGCTGGAATTTGCACCCATAAAAAGTTCAGTTAGCTCAATTAGGTAACCCAAACTGTACTGGTATTTCAACCATATAGTAAGGTTAGAAGTTTGGGGAAGAAATTGTGGAAGGTGTTGTGTTTTTCTATGGTTTTTTTGAATGCTGAATAATAAATTTGGGTCCAACCTCTGGGCAAGTAAAATAAGGAGGTAAAATTAGTACAGGGGTTAATTTGGAAACAGGTCAAATTGTTGTTAATAAAGGGTACACAATGTCACCAATTATAGTTGTCTCATTATATGTTGCTAGTTAAGTTTGTTAGGTTCCGCTGAAGAGCGCCCCCCAATTTTCAAAAATTTATATTTTTGAGACAGTTACATGGTAATGGTCTAGTAAACTATACATGCGAGCGAGAATGCTAAAAATGCGTATTTAATCACAAAATAAGCGATTTTGAGTAATTAGAATTGGGATCCAGATTGGACTTACCGGCCAAAGCTGGAAATGCTACGTTTATGATCGTCCATGATGAAATAGTGCCAACACGAGGGAAACAATAACCTCTAACTTGAAATGCCTGTGAACCAATATAAATTTAAAACAACTAATGGATGACCGTAGACACGTACATGGCGCTATTTTCCTTCCCGGCCATTCACATTGGAAGGCGGTTCCAGCAGCCCGCTGTTGAATTATTACGGGGATCCCCGATAATAATTATTCTATGTTACAAATTCCTTCGTTTGTGACACATAGACATTTTCGAGCTTAACCATTCACCGGTATAGTTACTATCCAGTTACCAATGCCATTGGTGTAAAATCTCCAAATTTTTGAAAATTGGGGGCGCTCTTCAAAAAATATTGCTTAATTGCTTTAAAACAGGTACAGCCCTATTAAGTTCAAGGTCATCCTGATGGTGAACCTTACCCGTGCTCCAAATTTGTTGAAGGCTGGGGTCAATTGTTCGTCCTTGCCTTACTTTTACAATGCGTGGCTTTTGTTCCATAATTATGGGTAAAAAGTCAGAACTTGACTCAAAACTGTATACAGAGCTGTCACCCCCCCAAAGAAATGAACGAAATGTATGCTTAGGTATGACCCAGAGCAATATATTTAACACATTTTTAACAAATCTGAGCATTGGATATTTTTTTGCCCCGGATGACCTTGAACTATCAGGGCCTGTTGCCGCGTAACTAAAGGTCGGAACCTCAGGACAAATTATACCGTTTTTACATCCTTGGTAATGGGATAAATACATCGTTGACATTAAATACGTTCCCCGCCCCAAATTTCCTAGAGGTTGCTAACCCCTTATAAGCCATGATAGCAACAAAGAACCATACCTCTCACCCTATATAATACAAAGGTTCCTACCGTATGTAATTTCCACGTCACAGACTATGTACAGGCGTGGTGTTAATCAAACTATCTGGGGAAAGGTAGTGGTTTCAACCATGGAAATATCTGGGGAGAACGTTAGTGTTTCACAACCAGCGGAACTCGAGGTTATTTTGAGGCTATAATACGACAAATTGCTTGTTACAAATGTTCTAAGTGTATTAGTCTTGTGCGAAATGGTTGGTCGGTAACCATCGTGAGTGGCAAGCGAGTGTGGTATTATCTTACTCAGAAACATCAACTATAAATAATTTTGATGGATAGAACGTGTCCAAGTATACTTAAGCTGCTAATTTGCAAAACCAAAGGGGGCCCATAGAAATTGCTCCATAACTAGTTTTAGCCATATGTTGTCTTTAGAAGGAATTCTTTTAGTGTAATAAATGCTAACATGACGTGTGACAGGGAAACCACCAGAACTCAAATTCCATACATTTTAAATTAACCTAATCTGCATAATCCAAAATGGCCGCCATTTTAATACCTTTTGAGCATACTTTGCCTTGAAAAGTCAATGTTCAAAGTATGACATGGATGAACAAACACTTTTAAAGTTTACAATTACACGCTTGTACTAATAACATAACATGTCTTTACAAAGACTTCGAAGTGACACCGAAGCATGCTAATTTG
>JAMKCH010027309.1:0-18463 GCA_023653785.1 Ophioderma brevispina | reverse complement strand
AAGTGGCCCTTCCGAGGATAATCCTAATCCATTTTTTGTTATGTATTTGACTCTTTGTTCTATAAGAGTGCCATAAAAATGCAAGGTAATAACAACATCGTATATTACCCATGCTGTCAAGCTCATTTGCATATGATGTCCAAAGTGCAAAATATTAAGATTCATTCAAAACATATAGCAATGGAGATGAATGCAGATAATTAGCTCATTCATTTCTTCTATGCAAAATGTCAAGTTGAAAGCCCAAGTAAAGTTTGCATTTTCCTGTGTGTGTGTGGTACACATATATATTTTGTTTTATGACTTTAATTAACGCAAAACTGCTTTAAAAAAAAAGCAGTAGAAACATATTTTTTCAAACCCCCAAAAATATCCAGCAAACTTAAAGGCTGACTCAGAGATTTTGAAATATATTTTTTTTTTTGTGTAGTAATTAAAAATAGTCATCTAACTACAGATAATCACCTAAAATGTTTAATTCCAAAGTAAGAGATGAATCGGATTTTTCGTTATGCACTAAACATAAATGCACAATATAACAATGCCATAGGATACCGTGTATAACAAAAAATCCAGATCCGGAATTTTATAACAAACTTGGGATTTTCTATATGAAGGACTTCAAATTGAGCTTAGTTATTTCACACAGTGATTAGTATATGGGCAAGCATTATGTATATGCAAAAACGCAATTTGTTTGAAAATTGAGTGCGCCCTTATCGGGAAATCTCTGAGTCAGCCTTTCCAACACTGGAAAATGTACACAATATAATAGGGTGCCATGTAAATCAAAACAACAGTCTCTTCATCAGGCACAATGTTTCTGCTTTTGATACATCCATTACAAACAGAAAATGGTCGGCATGAATTGTTGGCTTGAAACAGGCCAAGTCGGACTTTCCATAAATATGTTGATAAGAGTTTGAAGATGTATTTCAGAATGTTTTCACTTCAAATACGGTTTAGCATTGACTAAACAAATTTCAGGGCCATTTCCTGATTTCTATTGTGCCTTGTACAACACCACACCACAGCAGGTATCCACTTTGATCACGATCGAATTCCTGAAGTCTAGCTGCAAACGTCATGGGATAAACGGCAACATGCTAGTCGCAATGATAATTTTCTAGCGATTGTTTTGTAGCAATAGTAGGTTTACATGCAAGAAAGTTGAAGAAATTGCTCAACCAAAATGAAGGATACACTTTAAAATACATGTAGATGGGAGTTCAATAGTGTTCCGATAGTTTTTGTTGACTTCGTTTTCCCCCCTTTTCAGCCTTCTTTTTTTTTTTTTTAAATAACAAAAAAATTGGTGCGGCATCCAAAATTGGAGTGGGTGGGGACGATCAACTGGTTTATTTTTTTTACTTGGCCTTATCCCTCACTTTTAAGCTATTGCTGGACATTTCAAATATTTTGACTCTTTTGGATAAATCACTGATAGTGTCTTTAATTCTTTAAACACTTGTGACACAGCCTACATGGATCAAATCCATGGCCATGGGTTCCTACTGTCACCCATGGAAGACAGGGTATTGAAAAGCACAACACATATGTCCACATGGCCCATAAGTTGGTTTGTTTACATGCTGTAATTGCCTCAAAAATAGTTATATCAGTGAATCTTAACCTAAATCACTTTTAGTTTTGACTACTAAGTTCGAATTTTCACATAATACTGAATTACAACTTGCTCAATTTCCTAAAAATCTAGAAAAAAGATGTTTTGTGCATGGTAAATATCATGAAACATCAAAACAAACAGAATACTGCAATCATGCCATTGTTGAGGGTTGTTGATAAAGCTATTCACACATCATTAGGAGATTTCTACGTTTGTGATTGGTTGAGAGCCGGTCATAAACATCGTTTAATGCCCAGCAGTAACGATTTTGATATCATTTGGGGGTAGGGCATGTAGAAATAGGTAGATGTGTGTACAATGAGCATGGTTGCTACGGCAATTATTGCCTCAAAATAAATATTGGAAGCCCAGAAAATATACTTGATATTAAACAAAACATGTATTTTTCGGAATATGTGTGAAAAAGCTCAAAACATGCTTTCAAATATTTTGCATGTTAGTGCACATTCGAAGCACACCCCTATTCTGTATGGAAATCCCATTTGATACATCGATCGTGCTGTTTTTCTCAAGTGTGAAGAAAACGAACGTGACATGAAAAGAGTGACTTTGCAGCTGATTTTGGAGGATTTAGGTACAAAAATGCAAATAATGATGTGGAATGGGCGTTCAGGGTCCGAGGGCCGGCCGGCGCGGGTGTCGCGAAGCGACCCCCGCTGGCCTGCCCGAGGGCCAAACAAGCGTTTACTCATGAACATAATGAATATGACCCTAATTAAGGTGTGAAAGGGCGTGATGAAAAAAAAAGTTGGAGTGTAACAGATCCCCCATTTTAGTGTACCCGTTCATGAAATACGACCACATGCATGCAGTCTCTGAACATGACAGATGTGAGTGAATCCGTCAGCTCTGACTGGAAACCTGTGAACTCGCGAGTTCAACCAATAAAAATGTAAATAATGTAATAATGAAATAATGAAAAAAAGCCTCATGCCATTTGAAAAATGTCCTGACGCAAATCTAAAACTTTCATTCTCATGGCCTATATCAGTCCTTGTATATGAGTAGTGCTACTCCTGTCAAATGAAAGTAAAGAGTAAAATGATATCAACAAAAAACAAAGCTGCTATGCAATCCTATATCTGTCCTTGTGTGTCTGAGGGTTTGTACGGAGCCAAAAAAGCTGGGAACACACATTCGATGGGTGTTGACACAGCCATTCTTATCTTTTGACAATCGCTACACAGTCACAGCATTTTGACACTTGGCTTATTATCAGGGAGTTTCAGTACCTGGGACCCATCTGACACACAGTTTTTTTCTGACACAAGTCTTGTCAACTTGAGACCGAGTTAAAAAAAAAAATTGCAAACCTTTTACAGAATAAATCTGTGCTTATTACTTGGTTTCCAAATTCATAGTGAGTCAGAAAAAAAAAGTGTGACAGAGGGTCAGGTTACGGAAACTCCCTTCTTATCCAGTGACAGCTACATGGTGTAATTGTGAAGTTGTGTACAGTGTAACTCATGAACTTGTAAAGTCATTTAAAGGGGGATGGCCCGATTTAAGATGAAGTTTTCATCCTGATTGAATGGACTTTGCCCCAAAACTCATCTGTAAATTTTCGCGCCGATATTTCAATCCGTTTTGAAGCGAGACCTAAAAACGTGATTTTGTAAGCCCCATAGAGTGCTGTGTAAAAATATTGGTCGACCAAAATGGGGCATATTTTCGCTCATAACTGCCAAAGTAAACATCTTTTAGACCTAAGATTTCACAGGGTAAATGAGGAAAATGTAGATTTTGCTGATACCAAAATTTGGGCCATTCCGGTAAAATTTGGGGTCCCTGGGGACGAGGGCTATTAGCGATCGGGCCACTGATCTCTACACACTGGATAGGCTGTCGCCGCTCGACACGTGAGGAAACCGGAAGTTGCACGGCGGCCCTTTTTGCTCTACCCAAGTACCCGATCGTGCACGTACAAAGAATATGGAAACTACGAAAAGTGACAGAATTAGGCGATTAATCACGCGTATGTCAAGGTTTGTCAATTATTTGTTTGATTTTCGGAGTATGGGCGGTATGTTCGACCAAATAGATTCAAAATGTTTTAAAAAGTCTTAACAAAATGCCATATTTCAGGTTTTCAGCTCAACAGACACAATAATTCATGCAGTACCATGTTAACTGAGTAAGTGCTTTGACTACTAGTATTCACAGATAGGACTATAGTAGATATTATTAATTCTCCTCAAGATTTTTTTCCGCTTTACCATTCCCCCTTCTGAGCCCGCAATGACTTGGTATGCTCCCAAAGTATGGATGGGGGGGTACCATTGGGGGTTGGGGGAGAAGTAGCAAAATGCCTAGTATGACACAGCGATATCACAGACCACTGAATTTGTGCTGGTGTGGACCATATGGATAGCTATCATCTACTCTTTCTTGATAGCAAAATGAGTACCAATAGTCAGCATTAGGCCTACTTCAAAGTGACGTCATATGCACCAAAAACATGAAAAAAGTTAGGAGTATCTAATTTCATGCGGTTTGGCTTAATGATGGGAAAGACTGCTTTTTACACAGAGCGTTTAGTGAGGTTTTTGGTAGTAAAATTGAAAAATATAATTTTACACCCTATATCCACGTCTTTTCACTCTTTCCTTAACTTATGACATCATATTGGGAATATTGGTACTTATTTGATACCAATGGAAAGAGAAAACTCAAGCTTTCTTGTGTACCACTTTATAGGAATCGAATGTGTAAAAAGGAAAATCATAGGGGGGTGGTAACCCCCCCCCCCGCCACCCCCCCCACCCCCCCCCCCCCCCCCCCCACCCCGCCCAGAGAAATTGTTGTTACAAAAAATGGCTCAGGCAGACGAGAGTTAAGCATTCCCTTTTCTTTCTGGAATAACCTTGTATCTCTTTTTTTACAGGCTTTTAAGAAATTTGGGGGCATGCAAACGTCTCTTTTAAAAAAATATTCCGATATTTTGGAATAAAATTGCCTGGGGGGGGGTTTCTTGAATTTTGGTCGGGGACAATGCTCGTTCCAAAAAAAAAGCGACAATAGCTGTAAATGTGGGACAACCTCTATAGGGGTATCAAATTCAAACAATAATGCAGTTCTAGGGGGTATCAAATTCATTGTGATTGTGACTGGTTCAATAATAAAAATAGGAAAATTAACCTAAACTATCAGCAAAATAAACCCGATTGTGTGTAATTTTTTCTTGCAATATAGCAACAGTGTATTTTTTGGTATTACTGGCTATTGTAAAAAAGGTATTTTATAGGTAGAGTTAAGTCCCGTATTGAGAACAGGTCCCGCAAGGGGTATAATTTTACTGCAAATTATTGTCCTCTTATAAAAAAAAAAACCTGAAACTAGTATAATTTACCCAAAACTGGCTCCGTTAGACTACCCGTTAGGGGTTTTTTTCACTGAAAAATTGGCCTTGTTAGCCTTTAGGGGTCATTCTTAAGAACTCCTGGAAGACATGGGCAACCAACAAACCACCACACACACAACCCCCTCCGGGCACCCAACAACCACATCACACCCCCTCCCCCCACCCCTCGCCCTCGGATAAATCGCTCGCTTGAAGAAAAGATATAATCACTGCAGTCTATGGGGTCAGTATATTGCAGCAAAATCATTGTTTAAAAAATCAACTTGGAATTAAAATTAGAAGGAACTGAAATTTTGGTCCTTGGACCTTGGATTTATAAGCTAGTCCTAGTGACAACTGTTTTTGGTATAAATTAAAAATTCACAAGCGCCCTTAGGCGCCTCTTGTGGATCCTTTCTAACATGTATCGCAGCAAAAAGACTACTGTAATTAAATACTAATTTAGAGTGAACTAACAGTTAGCGCTCCATACTAGTATTTCCCATGGAGTCATAGCATTGTTGCTATACCTACATTTGTTTACTTTTTACTCACAGTTAATTTCAGGCAAAACGGCCACATACTCCATGCAATTTGCAACGCTTAATATTTTTTCAGACATTTACGCAGGGATAGCGGAAATCAGGCACCGGCCGAGTGTGGGCGTCCTACCTCATTCACGGTGAAAATTGGCAGTCAGACGACAAGAATCCGTTAAGACAAGCCGGCAGCTATTTCGAAATTTTCAAGTAGTGTTTCCACTTTGCGATTTGCACTTTGAAATTTTTGTGTAGTATTATCATTAAAAACGTTTAATAAGTAGTGTAAACATTATTCTACACGAGGAGACTTGCCACATGGTCGATCTGAAGGTTTTCTATTCAAATCGGGGGTTGAAAGTGACTCGATTTCTGTGTCGAAGACGATGGCGGAAAAAATTACTGAATTGCATTGAATCGCCAGTTTTATTTCTCGAAATGGGTGATGAAAGACGTCCGAGACGAATAGTATTCGAATGGTATTCCAATAGAGGCAACATTATTCTACCATTATATGTTCATGATCTGCTGCAAAAGCAATCCTAACTGATCCTCACAACGTTTTTTTGGTTATCTTCCATGTCGATGTGCGGTAGGTTGTTTAAATAAACTGGACGTCGGGTGCTTTACCTCGGTGATGAAAATTTCTGGCAACCGGATGTCACACGGACCGACCGCAGCCGCCCGGTGGGCGACGTGAAGTTTGGGCATGAATCACGTGCTTGCGCACAAGGATCACGATGTCAGTTACGGCGGTACGGGGTATATACGTAACCTGTTTCTAAAATTGAAAAAAAAAAATTGGCGTCGCGTTTGAAAATTCTCAAGACGGAATAATACCGAAATGCATGTGGGAAAGAGAGGCGGACCGTAGCGATTGAGTGTTACTTTTCCGTGTTGCGAGAACCGACGTACCCAACAAAAACGTTCAATTTTCTCGACTAGGTTCTATAGGTTCAGACCCAATTACGATACATATTTAAAACAAAACATAGAACGGACCCTCTGATGCAAAAATCTCCTTAGAACCCCTTCGTTTTCCGGAGATATTTGAGGTTAGTTTCATTGCATGCAGGCTATGACGGATTGATAACGTTAAATCTCTCGCACGTACTATTGTAGATAATATTTCGCAGACTGTGACACAGACTAGACCACTTCCGTTTACGCCGTAATGTCGATGAAAACAAAAATGAGTCATTCTGATATATGCGCTAATACATGTCTATTAGCGCTCATTCACAGATATTTAGGCTTACAAATGATTTTTCTAAAGCTCGAGAAACTGTTTAAGTTGCCTCATTGGCGTGAACAGGTTGAACAAAAAGTCAGGAGAGTTTTTATAGGCCTATAGGCTGTTATGAATTTCCCTACAAATGTGTGTGTGTGTGTGTGTATGTGTGTAACATTATATGATGCATGTGTGTGTATGTATGTTGTGATGATATGTGGGTGTGGCATGTAATTAATACGAAATAAAGGGTGGAGTCCAGTATCCTTTATGGGCCGAATAATGTGTCCGAGGTCGGGAAAAAATAAATAATGGCGAGGAGCACGAAGTCCATATTTTATTTTTTTCGGCCGAGGATACATATGAGCCCATAAAATATACTGCATACTCTTTATCTATATCTATTACCGAAAAAAGCGTGATATAATGAGGAAGAAATTGCATTGGCGACCCATTATTGCAGAATAATGGGCAGTAAAACGACCAATCAGAATGGCTGCATTTTCAATATGGGACAGCAGAGGTAAATAGAATAATAAAATCTAGGAGCCTAAAAATCACTGTGTTGTTATGTTCTTTCCCCATCAAAAAACTGAGACTGGACTAAAAGGGCCGGACTCCCTCCCCGCCCCCAAACAAACTTCCAGTACTAATAAATTCGAGAGAATTCCGAAAAAAGAAAAACATCTTACTACTTTTACCCCCAACCCTCTTTCAGACCCTGCCCTGGGCTAGGACCAGCCCTTTCACTGCGGTGGTAGTCCAGTGTTTGTACTTCTAGCTTTGGCTGCCGTTGATTGGCCTGGCCGTAAACCTTGACAATTATCAACCACTCTTGTTTCCACCCTATTGTCATTTGATTTTGTTGCTGTGTATAAAATATAAAAAAAAAGTAGCTGTAGCTGATAATAAAAGTTGACGTATACGAGGAAATTGGGCGACAATACGCCATTTAATTCAACAGGCTTGGTGAATGGTGGTGGACAACGGCAAGAAAAGAAGAATCTGATCACTTCCCTCGCCCCCTCGCATAAAATTGTGACAGCGGGAAATTCATTTGGGGGGGCCGAGGGGAGTGATCAAGCTTAATCTTATTGCGGGAAAGTATTCCACTTCGCTTGCGTAAATTTGATCACATTTGCATTACAGCTACGCTGGTTCCTTGCGACTATGGTTTCTCACCACTGAGCCATAAACCGAAACCCGAGGCACAGGGCACCAGCGTATTACAACATTACTGTTGGTATTAGTTACGCCCAGCCATGAAAGCAGTATGGAAAATTACCCCGAACCGAAAATTACACTCGTCGTTGATTTCCCCAAGGCATAATCGAATATTACAATGTCCTAGTCATCCATGAACATCGTCAGACATTTAGTTTGTTGAGATAGTTTAGCAACGCAAAGATCATAATAAAATATTTTTCCTTTTCCTAAAATGGCGTCACGATAGCGTTGACACGTGGGTCCGACTTTGTGGGTTAGTTGTTAGACACGTGTGACCTTTTTAACACAGTAGTAATGCACAAACACTCCGAAGTTCTAATATTGTGTGCACAATGGGAACTGGACCTCGGCGAGTCGAGAAACATTATACTTGCTCATGGTCCGACAATCGTTGTTTTTTTGTTTTTGTTATTGTACCAGCGAAAATTGGCATTGTCCGGCCGATTGTAATTATACACTGGGAGAGAGCCCAGCGGCTTGTTACACATGGCAACATCGATTACACATTGGTGACATGAAGAGGGGAAAAATTATACGGTTTGCAACTCGCACTCCAAAGCAAAGTGGTAGGAGAGTAGAGCAAAACTCTGGTTCCTGTTTTTACTGGCGGCAAGTTTGAATGGTAGGTAGTAGAGGCTTGCTTTTCCCAATCTTTTCTTTCAAAAACTTCACTATTTCTAATTTGAGAGATGTGGTTGACACGTCATATTAACAGGGATAGTAATCTATCCAGGGAAAACCAATTGTATTTTATGAAATTATTTTGAAATTTTGATTTATTCTAACCCACTACCAGGAAAGTACTTTATAAAGGCACCGTGGACTCATCCCCATAGAAACCCGTTGTGCAACCGAGTGAATGTTTTGGGGGAGAGCAAAAGGGACGCTGTGTAACTTCCGGTTCTTCACCGGCTCGCTAGCTATTCAATCGCGTGCGAGACAGCTTAGTCATGCAGAATGGTGAAAGTATTGTGCACTTTTGGTGAAAAAGTACCAAATGGCACAGAGGGAGCTATTGACATGCAAAACAAATCTGGTTAGGGGCCCAATTAATTTCCTTCCAAATGGCCGCCATTTTCAAAATGGCCGCAACACTATAAAAAAGCATGATTATTTCAAATATGTGGTTGTAAACTTATTATATAGGTCAGATAGACTGGTTTACTTTAAATCAATATTTCTGTTATTCACCAAATCGTAGCTTAATTAAAAATGGCGGTCACACATTGGGGCCCCTAAATTCAAGCTGGCTGCCATCACAGAAAAAGGCTGCTTATTTTGTAGTTGACAGTGCAAACCATGGGTTTCGTGATTTTTTCTAAAACTTGGGCCTCAATATATCCAAACCTACATTTTATTGTTGTAAATGCCAATGTACAGATATCAAAAATGGCTGCCTATTCAAAATGGTGCCAAATTAAAAATAGCAGCTACTGAAACCTTGATATTTTAAAGGTAGTATGATTTTATGTGTCATGGTAAACGATAATAAGATTTAAACAACATTCTAAAACATAATGGTGTCTTGGTTATGGTTAAGCATTTTACATTTTGTTGTGTGTATCACATAAACAATATGGCTGCCGTGTTCAAAATGGGCTGCTACTATAATTTAATAACTGCCTTAAAATGTACTGCTGATTTCTTTGTCAAAGTTTGTACCTCAACAGAGTCCTATTGACATTTACCAGGTAATCTTTTATGTGCTGCCTTGTCCTGCCAATGTCTAATTTCTACAACTGTTCTTCATATTCAAAATAGCTGCTATGTCACTGTGGTAGTATTTCATATGGGGTATTAATTCATGTTTACAATGGACCAAAATACCAGAAAATGGAGTGGTCACGTGAGACAATTACTGTTTAAAATTACCAAAGTTATTTTTTTGTTTGTTTAAGTTATTCAAATTAACCCATCGTTTTCATTTTGTTTTTTCTATAACTTGTAGACCTCCATTCTAATTGTATGCATTACATCCTCTTCATAGTTAAGACTCTAGCTAGCGGTTTAGTTGTTTTTTTTTTCTGTTTGTAGTGGATGATGGTGTAATAAGCAGATAATAACAATCTACTTATATATCCCAGCTCCTGCACACCATGAAGAACAGATTCTACTCATGCAGCCAATGGTGCTGCTCAAGGATACCAAAGGGCCATGCTACGTACTGTGGACACAGACGTTGTGATTTTTTTCTGTAGCCTTGTTCAGACAGTTCAACCTCACTGAAAATTGGCTGCATTGGTAACGGAAAGAGAATGGCAGATTTCACACCAGAACATACTTTTGCCAGACACCTGGACCAGAGAACTCTTTGTCTCTTCTGATGTTCCACCTCACCGGTTAAACAAAGGAAAGAACACCGTATGGGAAGCAAGCAAAACGTCCCTGATGTTGTAAAACCTTTTGCAACCCGTAGGAAGAATCCACCTTAGAAGATGACCTTGAAGGAACTAATGCCAGCAATTGAAAGATTGTTTTGTTGACTCATGGACAAAACAGAACAAGGTCCATTGAGTTCATTCACTACCTCAGAGCACTGTTTCAACACTCAAACAGAAGCAGCATATCAGGCAGGACATTGAGCTACCAGATCCAGCTGGCTGGGGTCGGAAAATTGCCAGCGTCACAGTCCTGTATGAACAACCTTGCCAGAGGAATCAAAGCATACATAGGCCAGGTCAAAAACTGCTGAAGTGTGGCTGTTGTAATGGCAAAGTAATAGAAAGATGTGTTGTGGGTACAATGTCTGGCTGCTTCAATGAATTATGCAAAGTCCTTGTCTGTGGGCTCATTGTTTGCTACAACATTGGCAGGAACTGAATTCTGATGCAAGCGTCCTTGTATGTGCATGTTGCGCCAACAGTGGCAGGAACAAGAGGGTTCCATGGTCTGTGGTACTGTTCCACAATTACAGGTAGGGTTCCTGATCGGCTTCCAGGTGGTAGCCCCACTTATGCAAGGCAACCTTTGGTTATCCGATTCTGGTTGGAATCTGTTGAGACTCGCCATTCAGCCCCTGAGGAGGGAGTCAGCTCAAGGGGGTGATGCTCATCAGGTTCACAATACCAATAATGGCTTACTTGGTTATAGCAGTCTTTCTTTCCACAAAGGCGCTCTTTAAAAACTCCTTTGAGACTGTTAAGGGGTTGGACTTTGTTGAGCAAATCTCTCTCTGGATTTAAGGCGGTTAGCAGCTGCCACTGGTCCAGACATAGGGTGTTTCACATTAGATATTGGGCAGCTACGATCTTGCATGCTCGCTACCTACAACAGATTCCTGCCGAGGATTATAAGTTGTCCGTTGACATTCTGTGATAAGCTGGCAGGAGGCATTTAATGCTGGATCAAGCTTGGGTTTTAAGAAGAGACAGTGTGGTCCAAAGTAACTTCTAGGTAGACAGAAATTATCACAGTGCCTCTAGGGGTCTTCCAGGGACAGTTAATTTAAGGTGACGTTTTGGCTTCACGGTTTTGCGTAGATGGAAAGTTATATCTGTGTCTTGAAGGGATTGTGCACACGGCGCTCTAACCCAAACTGAGCTATCAAGATGGGTTGGGTAGAGGACGAGAGATACATCTTTAGTGTAGGTTCAAAAGGTGTTCCAGCTTTACATAGCGTGCTAAGTATACGGAGTCGCGTTCGAATGCCGGCCAGCAGGCACGTTTTTTTTTCAACACTTGTGTGTGGTGGCTATTTCAGGGAAGGATTATAAATATCCATTCCTTGTCTACCTGAGAAACTAAGTAATTAAAATTTAAAACAAATATTTAATTGTATATAGCGTTCTGATGCTGATCCGCTTGAAAAGCGAATGGGACACCTTTCGAACCTAAACCTACAGTTGAATCTATCGCTCCTCTACCAACCCAGTCTTGATAGATCAGTTGGTTAGAGCGCCGTTGCTTAGTAAAACGGAGGTTGCCCAGTTCGAATCCGGCCAGGTGCACATGTTTTTTTCACCATTGTGTGCGCTGGCTGGCTATCTCCAGATAAAGATCAAATAAAATAAGCCATCCTGGCTACCTGAGAACTACGTAGTTAAAAATTTCAACTTGGTGGGTTGTGGTAACATTTTTGGCTGCTGTGGGGTTGGGTGGATACTTCGACTCGAAGCTTTCGGATGGATGGTAGACCATTTCTTTTTTGCGTCTGGGTCAAATGGTGGATTCACTTAAGGTGTGCCTGGTTTGATCCTTTCCTCTGACACATCCTCACCATTAGCAATTATTTAACTGAGAAAGAATCGGCTTCAAAATATGGTGGAATACCTTGATATCCTTTAGCACATTCCTTGGAAAGGCCTGGTATGTATTCCGATCTACGCCTCTTGGTATGAATCTCCGGGCAGTCTTATTCACTAGTTAGTCAAGATTATTGCATAGTACGGAGTTTTGGAAGCAACCTTCTTCCATGTTCTGTAGTAAAGTGCGTGCTTAAAAGGCACTTGTTGTCTACTGACTTAGAGTAGGGACAGGATTACACAGGTTAGAGATGTTTTGCCAACAATTGCTGTATAGAGCAGGATTGTAACCTCTCTTCCAATGGATACTATAAAATGAGGAGCGGCAGTTTAGGGTCGTGGAAGGTGAAGGAGATGTTGAGTGTCTAACCATTCTTCGACAGCTTGTCCCGTCTTTGGCTTCATTTTAGCCCCAATGGGTACTATGGCTGTGAAGCGCCAATAAGAAAGGAGGGTTTCGGGAAATTCCCGAAAATTGAATTACATCTACTGAGGGAGGTTGTTCGCGATGATTATAACATGACAGAGCCGACGCTCCATGCGTGACGATTTGATGTTGGCAGCAGATATTGAGGTTGCCTTCTACAACGGGGGGTCTGTTTTCACACGTCATAGAGCACTTCCAAACTGGCGATTTTGTGGTCTCCCCATGGCAAGGAATTTGGATGGAAAGTATTTAGTAAGATCTTTAGGGATTATTCCATGTAAACACTCGAGATGTGCACCGCAGCATGGTAATGGATTTTTTTCTTGTGGTGTTTGATGATAGGTATTGATGAGAAATGAAAATCCTGAAATTTTGAGCTTCATACTGCTTTTCGTTTTCCCTCAGCAGAATCGAATTCAAGGGGGGTCACCACCAAACATGCTGTGTGATGCATAAGACACCTGCAAGGGCCATAACATATAAAATTTTGAATGGGAACCCTCCGAACTTTGAAAATCACTATCTGGGCATTTTTTGGGTTGTAGAATTCAAATATGGCATCAAAAAATGTGATAGCTCCTTTACTTTTAAAGTTTATTGGGTGTAAAAATGCAATATCTTTCATCTGGGACCAAGTTTGGGGGGTCAGAACTCACAAGTAACAATATTTTTTAATGGCAATTTTTTGTTAATCTGAGTCCACTGCCAGGACTCCTACCAGTACAATTAAATATATCGGTAAGTATATAAGTGAGTCAGCCATTGAAAATCCTATTATGCATTTTGACATATACGTGCACCCCTGAAAAATCAATGTTGACATTCCACAGCACCCCTCTACTTCAGATATGTTTAAGATATCACTAAAGAACTATTCTGAAAGAACAAGCTTTGGTGTCTGTCTGATGTCTTCATTGTTCAACACACAAACCTTTTGTTGATATCCATATAGAATGCCATAGGGTGATATAACTGTGCTTGACAATGACCTCTGGCGTCACATATACCTTTGTTGTGGTAACTTTGAGTGTGTATTTTATGTGAAAAAAGAGACAACCAAGTTAGTCTTCAAGGGACGAAAGTTTGTTTTAATGATTATCTTCAACATATATGAGTAGAGGGGTGGTGTCGATGTCAACATTGGTTTTCAGGGGGGTCTCAAAATGGTCAATTAAAGTATAATTACCATTTTCAATGGGCTGAACCTCATTTATTTACTTTTCTAATGTGTTTCATAATGTATTGGTTAAAGTTCTAATATGTCACTCGATGGACTAAAAAGATGGGCATAAAATTATTATTAATTTTGGGTTATGACCCCCCCCAAACTTGGCCCCCAATGAACAAAGGTGCATATTCACGCCTCTTATAAATCCAAAAGTAAACACGCTATGAATTTTCTGAGGCCCAGATTTGAATTCTATACACTAAATATTACCCCTAGATAGTGGAATTTAAAAGTTTTGGAGGGCTCATTACCAATCTGTGACCCTCTCACATAGTCTTTCACATCGGGAGGCACTTTTGATGGGACCACTCAATTTCCAATTGCTCTAAATTTAAAAACAAAAAAAAAACAAAAACTAACCCCCCCCCCCCAAAGCAACGGGAAAACGGGAAATGGGACTATGGCCCTCAAAATTTCAGGATTTTCTTATCTCATCATGCCATCAAGGTCTACTACCACATAAAAGCGAAAAAAAATCATGACGTGCTGCGGTTGCAACTCGAATGTTGACAGTGGAATGGCCCTTTACTACACATTAAGGCTACCAAAGAACTTCTGCAGACTCAATCATCTTTTGGGTGGTGGGAATTTGGCCATCATTTGAATTTGCCGTAGAAGTGCACGTAATAGGATCATTGCCCGTGCAATCAGTTTAAAACAAATCCACTAGGCTTAGAGCACGGGGAAATCAAGCTTTTCATTGTTGAACACAGTCCTGTTGCCTGTGTTGTGTGGACGATTGCTGGCAATGAATCAAATTCTCCCCCCACTGGATGTACATTTTACAGGTATGTATAACCACGAGCCAAACAAAAACTAAATCAAATAGGTCTGTTATTTTTAATAGAAAAAAAAAATAATCAAGTAGCACGGAGGAATCATACAGGCACGTAGTGACCTTCTAAAAGTGTGGCCATTCGAGGTTGGGGCAGCCCATCCGTAGCACAAATTATATGGACAGAAGCAATTTAAACAAAGACCTTAATTGTTTCCTCTTAAGTTGAGTGAATTCCTTCCTTGAGGGAGTATTTGAATATTCAAATTAAGAAAACATTCATTTCTGATAATTCAAAGGAGAACCTTATAGTGACAAAATAGCAGCCATTTTGGATTTCCGCCGCCATTTTGGATTCAAATCTAATTTGGTTGTATTCTTAAGATGATGTGAATTCATCTTTAATGCCCATTGTTCAATAACAACCTTAGGACTCATAACAAGAATCAATAAAAAACTGTGCATTTCTTGATAAATCAATATATGGCTTCAAATGGCCGCCCCAGCCATTTTGTGGATTTTCCTGCCATTTTTGATCAAATTTTTGCTAATGAAACGCATAGAATTACCAGTGGAGTGTCAATCAGGGTACCATTTCTGTCTAAAATGGCACAAACACCATCATTGGATCCATTAATAAACGTAGAAACACTTCAAAACATGACATTTTAGCAGTGCGGCCATTTTGAATTTGGCGGCCACTTGGAAAGAAATTAAATTTGGCCCCTATTACCAGATTTTTTTAGCATATCAAGAGCTACATCTGTGCCAAATATTGGTACTTTTTCATTCACCCAATGCAACAATAAGTTTGATATCTTGCACCATTCTGCATGACTACCTTCCATTTGTAGAGATCAGTGGATCGGGCGCATGGACCTTGAAAGTGTTGAATTCAACAGTCCATGATTTGTTGACATGTTTTCGTCCGCCGTCTTCGCGCCTCGCCCTCGGTTCGTTTCTGTTTCCTCGGGCCGGGGAAACCGAGTCATAGATTGTACGCTTGAAAGTGTCCAAATCCTACGCAACAACTGCTGTCGCATAATATGTAATTCTACACATTAATCCATGCTTTTAATTAAAACTTACCTCAAATTTTCTTTTCTTTCTTCCTTTCATTCCGTCTTCATTTTCATGAAATCGTCCGCAAGAAGTCGCCATTTTATTTTAACCTTGAAATCCAATACATACCCATATCCAAATATAATAAAATTATTATTTATTTAATGCAATAAGCTCAGACGGGTTTTTCTCTATTCATGAGCAATGTGTGATCTATTCTTATTTTATACTAACTTTTTGCCGATTAAAGATGACATTTAATGCAAAAATCCACGAAAAATGTTCCCTTTTACGGCATCATGGGATACAGGACGTGATATTTGGTAACAACTCGCGACTCCAGGCTGTCAACAACGAGCTTTTTTTGGCTGTCACACTGATCCTGGTATATAGATCAGTGGCTCTTCACTGACTGTTGTGAATGTAAATGTTCATCATATTGTTGTTTCTTTCTTCAATCACAATCATCAGATCATACATTCGCACCGATCAAACCTTGCAAGCCCTTGCTTGAACATTGGCATGTGACGTCGTTTTTTACTAGATTTGTAGTTCTTCGTTATGCCCTGTTGTGAGTTTCAACTTCAAATTCAACTGTTGGAAAGAATTTGTAGAATAAAATGAATGTCGCCACGATTGTTGTGGTGGCAGAATCACGAGGTTGTTTCCCCCCCCCCTGTCCCAATAATTGCGGACTTCCATGAATCCCAAAACATTATGTGCACCAGCTAGACATTTTTGTGTAGCCTCCAAAATTTCGACCATTGACAAATGTCATTTTCTCCATCACGTTACCCTGATTTCTATTCAAAGCTTCACCGGTACTTTCACAAAACACTCTTCTACCTTAGCACCAGTAAATATCCAATTTAAATGTGTGAATGGCTTAAAAAATAGCAATACAACAATCGGGACGTAGTCACGGTCAGAATCTTACAAGTCTTGGAATTTCATTAAATTTCACTAAAAAAGAGTGATGAAATATTTAGACTATAATGTTTGTTGAAGCACTTAAGGAATTAACGTCAAGGTGGAATAGGGTATATTTATTGCGTGAAAGCGTGAAAAATTAATGGAGAATGTGCTCGAGACAAAAATTTTGTCATATCCAGTTAACACACTATTTGGCATGACTCCTCCTTGATTCAGTTATGGCATATGATTAATTGTAAATATGAGGACGTCATGCTCAGCAGGACTACCCCCCCCCCCAACCCCCCCCCCGATGATCCTGAGGCTGAGACTGAGGACAGCCTGGGGCCCAGCTAGTTACAAAGGAACTTCTACCGTGAGGAACGTTTGGGCGTACTCGCCTCACGGGAGAAGCACTCCGTATGCAATAACCTGTACTGGTACACTAGCAGTTGTAAATCATGAATACGCTCCGAAGAAAAGGTTTCGCAACAATATTCGGGAGTATAAAAATGTTTATATTCTTATCGCTCGTAAAACAGGCACACACAGACCTTGAGGTATTTTACATAATCAGTGGCGTGCTAGGATTTTTCTATTGGGGGGTGCCCTTGTCGCATCTCACACCCGACAGAAAATGGGTTTAGGGTCCAGGGGCCGCGTTAGGCGCCCCGGGGGGCCCGGGGCGAAGCCCCGGTGGGGGTCGAGGCGCCCCCCCCCCCTCCCCTGAAATTTTTGTTGGGTTTATATCTGTTTAAAAATGTATTCTGAGGGCTAATTTTTGTACGATTTTGTAAAAGTTACTTGTCGCACGCTGTCCATCGAACTTTAAACCTATACTTTGCCGACAATCGGGCCTGCAAGTGGCAATGACTGAATTTCAAGTGAACCGACGGCTCATTCAACCGACGAAATCAATTATTGGGGGCCGCGGCCCCCCCGGCACCCTCTGGCTACGACACTGATCATAATGAGTGCATAAAATTCATAATTAGTAATTCTGAGATACAAAAATTCAGGGGAAATTCTTCCACATATAAATGTATTGTCCACAACAGTGACGGACAGCGGCAAAATACTAGCGCCATACTCAGCATGTGCACGTTTTTAAGTACACTCTTCTGCAAACCTAATAGAGCGGTCCATTACGAAAACGTCATTCCGAATAAAGACATGGCGTTCGGATTTGCTAGTATATTTAGGGTTGCATTGTGCGACTAGGCCCAGCCGAGCTGCTAAGGCCTTAGCATGACTCCACATTTTGTCTTATCTATAAACATTGCCTAGATCACATGCCATGTTGTCATTATCATGATTTTGCACTTATCAAAAAATTGCCCTGGCGTGGTACCCGGGGATGGCCGGGGACTTGTAATACCTGATAGCCGGGGCGTTGATCCTTTTTTTTGCCCGGGTGTACCTGGCCCGTAATGCCGTAGGTCCCAAATAATGTGACCTACACATTGGAATTATTTTGACCATTGGTATTTATCATTAATCACTGAATGGTGTAGTCACAAAAGGTTATGTGTATTGGTTAGCCATTTAAACCACCACCATTTAGATAAAAAATAAAAAACCCACCAACCAAATCCATTAAAATTTACTGATTTTATCTTGAGGGACCACTTCTACATGTCTAGAGGGATCATAATAAAAGATTTGTCAAAATGCTGGCAACTAGAGTATGAAATCTGATAAATTGATTGTCAAAATCTGACCAGCACCAAACTCCTCCAAAAAAAAAAGTAAAGTGTAAAGATAGCAGAATAAAATATGAAAACAATTACTTCTTGCATGTTCAGTCTTAAACTGGATAGCAGAGATAGTAGG
>JAMKCH010027308.1:0-37916 GCA_023653785.1 Ophioderma brevispina | reverse complement strand
AGATAGAAAGGTGGTGGATTATCTGATATAAGTGGAATATTGTCGTCGAGGACTTATGTAACCTTTCGTCTGACTGCTGGACAAATTTACCTTCAGGACTGAGAAGATTCCATGGAATATTACCTAGGATTTTATAATTGTTACTTTGCATGCTGTCATTTGAGTCTTCGCTGTGAGGACATACTCGTTGAACTGCAACGCCTTCTTGTGGAGATAAATGGACATTCTTGTTTACAATTAAGTATACATGTAATCTTAATTACTGAGTGTAATTTTATGTAAAGTTTGTTTTGGGCCATACCAAATTCTCGAACCAATTACAAATCATTAAAATCTGTTATATTAGATAAATTCAGATCATTTGTGCACACAGTCGTTCTTAGTGTTTGAAGGTATCTCTGACCTTTGACGCCTACGATACGTCATAACACATGTAAAAACAGGTGGTTTTTTTTTTGTTCGCCTTATCTCCACCACTTTCTCTTTCCCTTTCCACCCCATCTTTTGTCTCCTCTTTTCTTGCTCACTCCCTCTACCTCCACTGCTCTACCTCGTT
Organism: Ophioderma brevispina; assembly: GCA_023653785.1. Classification (NCBI taxonomy): domain Eukaryota; kingdom Metazoa; phylum Echinodermata; class Ophiuroidea; order Amphilepidida; family Ophiodermatidae; genus Ophioderma; species Ophioderma brevispina. The sequence goes on along the minus strand of JAMKCH010027308.1, from coordinate 37,360 downwards.
CTGTTGTTTTTACAAAGAAGCCATTTGTTGAATTGTATGAAGACTGTTTTTATTACTAACCTATAACAGTGAAGTCATTGAGGAGATGATGGAAGCTTTGTGGTGTAGTGCCTTGCAGACACACATCTGTATTGACTGTCAGACACCGGTTTGCCTTTCAAACAAGCAAGTATTTAAACAATTATAGTTTAATTACTCCTCTGTGAATCCTAATCCTAGGACTGCATCTAAGTATTCTAAAAGGCATTTCCTTCGCAAGCAGATCAAATTTTCACAAACACACTGTAAATTGATAGATTATACATTCCTGAAAAATAGTCACAACACTTGATACAATTTGAAACCATCCTATGCTCAAACTAAGACCTGATTGGCATTCATGTTCAATAGAGGTCTCCCCTTTGCACATCCTTCCCCCCTCATTAATCAATTTTGGGGTGTGTGCCAAGGTTGCTGACAACATGACTCTGACATCATGGGGGAAAGGGCGGCCCCTTTCATGGCAAAAGGGCGTAACTTGGAGGTTACACCCACTTTGCCTTGAAAGGATCACCTGTCAAAACAATGCATTATGGGATCGTTATTTTTAAAAATATTTTTAGCATTATTTAGGCTCAACATTAAAATGAAAAATGCATCCCATAATGCATTCGTCTTGGGGGTGGCCCTTTCAGTCAAAAGGGTGTAACCCAGTTTGCCTTTTGCCATGAAAGGTCCGGAAGAAAAAAATAGCTTTTCTCTGTAAATTGGACTGTGTGTGGCAACATCTGTTTCCAGATTGTAAGTGAGAATGGTGATGTTCAACTATTAAACAGCCCTCTATTACATGGAAATCAGTGGTGATTCAAACCAGTTTAGCTACTTCTATTTTATGAAGGTCATAACCAATACCTCACCGCAACAAACTGGCTGCAGTTGCACAATGTAGGATATGTCCCTCTTGAATAATGCTTCCTGTAGCTCTGCTCAATTTCTAGAAAATGACTAGGTAGTGTTCAAGGAGTTGAAGGTGCATTTTGTTGTCTTTTTGTTAGTAGTTCAAAGGATATCCTTGACCAACCTTTTTTTTTTTCTAAAATTTCATCTGATTATTTTTGTCAACATTATTGAGAAAATGTTTGTAGTGCAGTGCGCCATGGACCACTCTGTTGTAATTTCTGTTGTTTATGACAAAAAAATTAGCAAATTATGAATTCTTCAAGTACAGATAAAATCTCCAATCTAAAATAAGTTACATACATTATACATAAGCCAATGGTTCAGATGATCAGTCTCAACTTTTTGTAATAGGCCACCGGGCAGATCCCGATATTTAAAAAGGTGACGCACCCTGGGAAGTACATTATTTTGCGAGATGAAACTCTTAAAAAATTATAAAATCAGTTCTCCGGGTGTTCTCACCTCTTGTATGTTGCACGTTTTTCAAAAATTGAATTATAATTGCCCAATTTCTTGTGAAATCTATAACATATAAACTCGTATCAAGATTGCTTTACTCCGCGATTTACAATATAATGGAAGTGTGTACGAACGTTGAATTCTTAAAAACAGCTGGCTAAAGTGCACAACCCGTGCATTCGAGCTGATCAGCTGGCTTTGATCGTGTTAAATAATCATGCGTCTTCTGTACCCGAAAAAGGTCGGGGAAATGCATTATGTATTTAATTCCTGATGTGGAGGGTTCAAATAAAGCCATCTAAAGATAGGTGGAAATGGTGGAACAAACGACACGAAATAACGGCTGGATTTTGTGAGGTGAACGGAATTCATTGCCGGAGAAGGCACGCATTGTATGGCATGCATCGCCCCATATAATCGTTGATTGTACCGATATCGTGCTTAGCCTGCAACTGACCTGGTCATCGAATACACAAATGCCTATTTGTTGTGAAATGCAATGCCTAGCTTTGTGTGGTGGCTATATCATTTATTGTATTGTCACGGCCATGGCAATTGGGTTATGGCATTATTTATGGTCATCTCGCAGTAGCATGTCAATCACTGTCAGAATGTACTGTAGTCAACGGGTAGCCATGTTAACGCATGCATGGCATGGTTGGTCCCTGGTCATGAAGTACTTCTATTTTCCTTTTTTTAGGATAGATTCAGGATTGTTGCTCAATTGATTTGCACTATAAAGGTAATGACCATTTGTTTTTACTTTAGCCCTGCAGCGTAACATTATCACATGGGCGACAACTTGATTGTGAATATTGATGTGGAGGGAAGGGTTATATAGGCTATGGGGTCACAGCGACTTGTTACTATTTTGCCCAATGAATTACTGCGCTTTTTTTATTACTGTGGGTGACCCAATCCGACAACCTCTTCCATAATTTCCATCAAAATTGAGATTTGGTGTGTATCAGAAATATGAAAAGAAGTAACACAAAACTATTTTTCTCAGGTAATTACCCAGTAAAATACATTAATAGGGGATTAAGGTGGAATATTTCCTAACAAAACGTCTCCCTAAGTGGTCGACCCTATCATGGTCCGATTTTCATCTCATATTAATATCTCCCTCACATAGAATGGTATCCCCAAACATCTTTATTACAAATTTGAGTTATTACATTGGTTTGGGTAAGCACAATGTGACTAAAATTCAAAAATTGTACCACATACTGCATGTTTAAATTAATTGTGGTCGCCCACGCATTTGGAGACTTTTTTTTTCATAACTACATGAGATATTTTCTTGCCTGCAGCTACTTTGTTCTGGTCCCACAATCTCAGATAAAAAATAGGGGGTGTCCCTGCCCACCTGCTCATTGTCCTTTCTCCCTGCCAAGCCCCCAAAAGGAAATGACCTTGTTACAGTGTCTATAGGATTTTGAAGCCCAAATGTGTTTCTTCTTAACTTACATCTCACCCACCCCATAATACCCCCACCCCACTCTGACCCCACCCCAACCCAACACAAAGGTAATCAGAACCTCACCCCGCATGCAGTTCTCTCCTCTTACATAAGGATAAGCTGCGTATTTCATTAATTAAAGAAATGGAGGGGTCATGAACTAAATGTTATAGCACCCTCCCACATAGGCTGTATTGGGTCCATCCCACAATGCACCAGTTGTGGACAGTTCAGTCCTAACTAAGGTCATGTGAGCCCACAAAGTCATATTCATAAAATGTCAAAGTCAAAAACCCTTGCACTAATTTAGCCGGCACAAAGTACTTTTTATCCCGAAGTTACACTACATTCCAACACATGAACATAGGCCAGCATGTAATGCTATGAGATTTGGTTTAAATGCATCTGGTCTCTTCCAGCCATCTACAATTTCCCCCCCCCCCCCCCTCAACCCCATACCAGCTTTCGTATTCTTTTTAACCTTACAATAGCTTGCTGTTGCTGGGTAGAAATTCTGAGCACTTATGTAAGCTTGCAATCCACACCCCCTTCAAACTCGCCACCCAGGATCCCTACTCAAGATACACGCAAAAATAAAATATGCTCTATTCTAAATTATACCATCAACTGCAGCAAAATATTGATGTTTTAAATCCCCATCGGAATAATAAATTTTCACCTCTAGGGTTTTGCGATCTTAAATCAGAAATTTTTTTTTTTTGTCAAGACTTTCGCTTTACGTGTTAAACCAATGGTGTCGTCTGAAATTGGGATTCTTGGCCGCCCTCCCTGCTGTTATACGCTGGTGCTCTGCAGCCTGGGCGTCGATTTGGGCCAATTTGTGAAGTGGAGGTGAGGTAGACCAAAGTATAGGGAACCAGCGTATTTCATTTAGATCCGTCCCAACCCATCCCTAGCGCTGGGAGACTCTCGCTAAAAAACTCCAAACTAAGTGGCATGGTCCCATTTTGGGGTGACCCCCCCCAATCTGACCCAACCTGCCCCAAAATCCCTCTACGGGACCCAGGAACACACCCCCAAACCCCTAGGATAGGCCCCACACCCCTAGGATAGGCCCAGGGGGCACAAGGGCAAAAACCCAAAAATGATTTATGGAACCACAGGCGCACCATTCCTGAAAGTAAAAAACATGGACTATCAGCCTGAAAAGATCGATCAGAGATCTTTTTTTACCACCTAAAAATTAAAATCATATTTTTTGGACCAAACGGCATATCATAAAAACCACCGTGTTTTAGGAACACGACGGCTTACCTACAAATACTCAATATGGCGGTATATACGGCTAGAATTGTTTACACTTTCCTGGCCTAGCCTGATCATTTAAAAAGGTTGAGAGTGAAGGCTGGAAAATCACCCGTTCTTCAGGAAAAACGTCCTCGTCTAAAAGAAGGAGGATAGAAGTGGATTTACAATAGGGGAACGCACAAATGTATAGGGCGAGATAGGCGGTCTCTTCATGAATACACATTCGATATACGGCGAGATAAAACATCGAAAATTACATCTAACTCGCCGAATACCACAAACTATTAGGCTACGTTTGGCTAAGGATACTTATGTGCTCAATTGACGTTTCTTTCTGGTCAATGCAGCTATTTGACGGCAGATTGGAAAGATTTATTCCGGTAGCGTCAGCGAGGTAAGCATGCTCCCAGTTGGAGAAACAATTTGATAAGGACGACCTCACTGCGCATGGGGCGGTGAGTGCCGAAAAATAGTGCGTTGCTATCGGCGGACTATTTAGCGGGTAGCGACATTTTAATGTGTTATAGAGGTTCTGGTCGGGCCCAAATGAGAATTTGTGCAAAAGTAAGTCGCGGGGGTAGGCTATCGAGAGCGCAGTGTATGCTGTTACACACGGCTGCTGAATTTGGATGAGTTTATGTCAGCAGAAGTTGAGTGTTGGTTTTAGTTAGACCGCATTTCCTGGAAAAAAGAACACCTTGTTAAAGTTGGAGAACCAGTGGAATTCTTATCAGAAAACATTACCCATTGATTAACACTAGATTTGTATATTGTGAGGGTGCCGCCACTTCATGCAATTTCTAAAGGTATTCCCCCTGTGTACACGGTAGCCTATAAGTTTAAATCAGAAGACAGGTATGGGTGTGAATGCATTTAATCAATCACCGAGGGAATTGTCTTAACCTGATCAAGAAGAAAGTCCTTGATGCAATGCTATAAGAGGCATGCAAAGCATCTATGACAAGAATCCGTTGGTCTGACAAGATGTATACTTTGTCTCAGGGATGTCCTCCTAGCTTGGAAGCCCCTGGTGGCATAACACTTTGGTAGAGGTCAATCTACTGCCCGGTTCCAGCTTCAGGTCAGGTACGGTCTCTCTGTAGTCCTGGATGTTGATGACAACAATCAAGTAGAAGCTTAAATATGGTTGATCATGTGCTCAATGAAGGGGGGGGGAGAATGTGGTGAGAAGAGCAATTCTGTAGCTGAAGACAGATTTCAGAGGACTGTGAGGATTAGAACATTAAAGATTCTTGCTTTTAGATTTTGCACAATTACATTGAGGCACCTCTGATAGAAGTACAAGCCCTAAAATTTCAGTCCCAATTCCCATTCTCAGTTGGCATCAGTGCTTTCGGAAATTGCACTGCTGTATTAGAGAGAACACCACACATAAACTGGTTAACAAGGGGCTGTTGGAAAACACGCACCTGTGCATAATATTGTCAAGAATCACACCAGCTTGGAGGACAATGCACTCTCGTCAACCTTTCTGTTGAGCACACTGCTAAACTCTCTAGTTCTCCATTTAATGGCCAGTGACAGATTTACGAGTCAGCAGTGTCAGCAGCTGCTGACAGGGCCCCCTAAAATATTGCTCTCAGGGCCCCCTCGGGCACACCTTAGGAGCACTAAAGTGCGATATTGCGTTCTGTTCTTGATGATAAAGGCAAGGGGCCCCACCTTAAGCGCTAACAGGGCCCTTTTCCTTAAATCCGCCACTGTAATGGCCTACAAACCTGGAACACTGCCTGGCGACTAGTACTACTCCAAGACCAGACCATCACTAATCATACCCATGAGAGAACTCACACCTAGCAACCCTTCCACTACGGAATGGTTCACCTCAAAAGAGGATACACAATGTGTCGGTCCTTTCCAACAGCAATATGTACCCGTGGGCTGCTAACCATTTCCGTCCTGCCAATGTGGCTCTCCATCACAGATTTGCAATCACTTCTCAATGAGTAGCTGGAGAGCCGATTCATAGGGGCCTTATTTAAGGATTCGTTTAACCCCACTACAGAAAAGGTTTGACCCATTTTGGTAGTTAGTATGGACCATCTACAAGTTACAATCATGCTAGGTATAGTACTCCTCCAATTGTGGTATCCTACTTTTTCAAGTAGGGGCAATCTTAAGTTTGACCAGGGGGTACAAATTTTTTCAATGCTTCATCAGTGTGAAATGTATGCCAGATTTGTCCGTCTAGTCAAAGAATTCCAAAATTATAGTTTGTACCACCTACGACCATTGGTTTTGGAAGTTATGGGTGAAAAAACCAATGACCAAAATGGTAAAAAGTCGTTCAACTGGTTGTAAGATTTTTCATTTGCACACTAGATCCTTTGTGTATCTCCCATATACCTTTGTAGCCCCAGTCACATTTTGCATTGCACTTCCACAACAAATAAAATATCATAGATGGTGCAACCAGTAATATTTTAGCTCTCTGTACTATTAGACAACAATTTGACACCATTTTATAATGCAGATATATCTGAAATTTTATCTCCATTAAGTTGACCCCTCTCATACCCCGAATCCATTTTGAACCCCCCCCATTTGAATTCCCTCATCGACTTTAAGTATTAATTAACCACGTAAAGCCTTTTTCATTGGACAGTTAAATTACTCCTAACCAATCACAACATCCACAACACCCATGTCATAACATTAAGATTTACTTTGCGATTAGATCATCCACACCCATAGCAAACTATATATACAATACCAACCTGCCAATCGTTTCCCAAGTGAAGTGCCTGTTGGGTTTGTAGTTCAAAACAGCTTCCCAGAAGGCTGTGATCGGATGCTGTCTCTGCCTAATGCGGTGTAGATGAGCTTCATGGAATCCCTCATATTCTGGTACCTTATATCATTGTGACACATGAAACGTCATTGATCCAACACACTGGCACAGCTACCTGAAAGGAAAGAGCTATTCTGACTACATAGCAAGTTTACTTAATCTCGATCTGCCCTCCCCCCTTCAAAGGTTTGTTATGCCACTTAGGTGTACCGCAAGTCCCCCCAAACCAGGAACTTTGATGCCCTACCTCCCTCCAAGTGGTACAGTCCATTTTCACCCTAAAAATGCGTGCACAGGACTGTGCTTACAATAAACTGAAACCAAAAACATGTGTTTTGGTGCCACACACAAACCATAATGTTGTAACAAACCTCACCCACCCACTGGTTAGATCTCGAGCCAGTGACGCAACAGATTAGCCAGTTGTTTTACGTGTACTATTGTAACATCGTCTTTAACGCACGCGTGGTACATCAGTGCTTTGAATCAGCGCGCCGATTTTAAGCTGACGACTAATGGCATTACACATGATGTCATTGACTTGAGGAAGATGAAAGAACAACTAGTCTCTGGAGCAAATGAGCTCCCATGCAATTACAAAAAGTGACACCAGAATCAGTTACTTAATTTTGTCTAACTATAAGACATTGTAACAATTTAATCACCTAGTTCCTCCAGGTATTCAATCCCAGTAAATCTGGATTATTTGTGTCGGGCAACGCGGAACTGTGAGCTGGACGTCCAGCGTTATTCAGTCTTGCTACGTGTCAGCGCATGGACACGGGTCAGGCGGTTTTCCCTTTCATGAGGTTTCCCCAGGATTGGCTGAAATGAAATTTCACAATGACTTTTAAAAGATTAGTTGCCTTGCCCTTGACATGTCTACAAGCAGTTTCATGACCACAATTTGGTCTTGGTCATAACTGATTTAAAATCAAAACAAGAAAATTGCTTAACTTGAATATTTTAAATGAAATGGATCTTTTTGCCTGTTCGTTCAACAGATGCTCCACAGTTTATACCATTGTCACAAAAAGCATACCATTGTCACAAGTAAAGGCTAATCCCTTTTTGCATTCAGCAGTAGTCAGTCAGTTGACATAGTTAATGAAAATCGCAATACAAACTGCAGAGTAGCCTTGTTCAACGGCGCACCATCTACCAACTTCATTCAATGGTTTCCCAACGTTCTGATACAAATAATGGTCACACATATTATATTATGCAAAAAATCAGGTGAGGAAGTGGAGCTATTCCCCTCCCTAAAAATAAAGAATAATAGCAATACCATGGCAAAAAATCATTTATCAAGCACCTAATTTGATGCGTCTAATTCCACCTGGCCTATGTTCCATGCTTGCAGCCTCGCATAAGCAGTTCAATAAATTCACTCAGGCAGAGGCCTTGTCTATCTGTAAGCTTTTTCTGCATTGCAAAAAATTGATATGTATTGAGATTTATACAGGGAGATTGATTAAAACCGGAAAGCAATAGCAATTAGAACAAGGATGTCGCGGCCACCTGACCAAAATAGGTTATTTGTGGTTTTAATCCCTAGGACTAGCAGGCTCCTACATCCTGTGTGCACAACAGACCACCAATTCCGCAGCTAGCAAGTCGGACAAAGATTCAATTTGTGGACAATTTTTGTGGAAATTTATTTAAAAAATTGGTAAAAATTTGACTTTTTCACCCAACGCGGAACTGTCAAATCCAATCAGTTTTGCCAGAAGGATTCCTAAAATTGGACAAATATTTTGAACTTTTCCACCACCGCACAGGTGGCAAGTCAGTCAAGATTTCAATTGTGACAATTTTTGTGAATCTTTAAAAATTGTTCAAATATTTGACTTTTTTTCTCCACCCGGGACCTGTCAAATTAATCATTTTTTTTTCCAGATTCTAAAATTGGCCAAAATTTTACCTTTTTCCACCACTGCCGCAGCTAGCAAGTCGGGTCAAGATTCAATTGTGGAACTGTTGTGAAATTTAAAAATTGGAAAAATTGACTTTTTCACCCATGCGCGGACCTATAAAATCAATCATGTTTTGCAGATTTAAAAATGGACAAAAAATTTGGCCTTTTCCCACCACCACGAGCTGGCCAAGTTGGTCAAGATTTAATTTGTAGACAATTTTTGTGAATTTTAAAGATGTGCCGTCAAAATTTCACTTTTTCTCCCACTGCGGACCTGTCAAATTAATCAGTTGTTCCAGATTCTAAAAATTGGCCAAAATTTGACCTTTTTCCACCACCGCGCAGCTCGCCAAGCTTCAATTTGGGACAATTTTTTTTCATGAATTTTTAAAAATTGTCAAAATTTGACTTTTTCCCCCTTTCCTCTCTCTCCCCCACCGACCCTGTCAAATAATCAGTTTTTTCCAGATGCTAAAATTAACCAAAATTTAACCTTTTCCACCCGCGCAGCTGGCAGGTTGGTCAAGATTCAATTTGTGGAACAAATTTTGGGAATTTTAAAAATTTGTCAAAATTTGACTTTTTCTCCCACCGGCGGACCTGTCAAATTAACAGTTTTTTTTTGTTCCAGATTCTAAATTTTTTTCCAATTCTAATTTGTGGACAATTTTTTGGAACATTTTAAAAAAAATTGGTCAAAATTTGATTTTTTCTCCCACCAGCGGACCAGTCAAATTATCAGATTTTTTTTCCAGATTCTAAAATTGGCCAAAACTTTGACCACTTCTGGTAAAGCCTGGGCAGGGCCGTACGCAGATTTATTTTTTTCAATTTGTGGACAGTTTTTTGTTGATTTTTAAAATTGGTCAAAATTCCCCTTTTTCTCTCTTCCTTCTCCCCACCGTGGACCTGCCAAAATTAATCAGTTTTGTTTCCAGATTTGTTTTTTCCTAAATTGGCCAAAATTTGGCCTTTTCTACCACGCACACAACAGCTAGCCTAGCTTAGTCGTTCAAGTTCAATTTGTGGACATTTTTTCTGAATTTTAAAAATTGGTTCAAAAGTTGACTTTTTTCTCCCATAGTGTGGGTTGGTATGTCAATGAACAAGTTCCCGTAGGATTTTGGTTGTAAAATTGATTTTGTTGCTGTTTTTCATTCATAGGGACCAGACAGTCAGAAAATGATGTGGTGCAAATTTTCGGACTGCTGCCCCCTTCCTCAAGGGGGAAATGTTAGAACAGGGAAAAATTAAAATTCGATAGTCAAATTGTGGTTTTAAATGACATTAACATGTAACATGTTTGTCTCCTTATAAGATTAGAAAAGTATATATTTGCCTAGGTTCCGACATTTAGTTAAAGACACATCAGTTGATTTGAAAAAATATTTGAAATTTGCAGGAATAGCTTCTAAAGGAAGGATAAAGTCTGTTAGAATTCTCATAAGTTACCTTTTCCAGCTGAAAATTGACAGAAAAGGAAGAAAACGGCTGTGTTCTAAGATACGATTCTCCATTTCAATTACGTGTTGTAGTAAGTGTCCGTTCGGACAGTAATGACTCAAATCTCCGCTTCTGTCCTTTATAGGTTGCTCTGGTTCTTGTCCATTTGCAGGGGATGTTAGGATACCGTACTTGTTACATACATGCAAAAATCTGATTTTGGATGATTTTTTCGATGTGACTGACTTGCAAATCACTGATAGTGTCTTTAAGCGCTATAACCCCATAATGGTTCACGGTCATCCTGGGGTAAGAGTTACAAAATAACCCAATGCCAGATTTGGTTAAACTGGTGATAAATAAGTTGTGGTATTGTCTCACAGATCCAAAAAATGTATTATTTTACAGTGTGAAGTTGGTTGCTAATACATAGCAAAATGTCGCACGGGTCTACATTGTCTATGTGGGTCACCAGAACTTTCCCTGGAATTCGCAATTGGTGACATCAACAATCAATAAAAATACATTTTCTGTTTCAGTATGACACAAGGAATCATTTGACACCAATTTCAACAACATCGGAGCATTTACCCCAGGGTGACCTTGAACCATTACGGGCTATACCGCTTTAACTAAAGGGTGGAACCGAGGCAAATATATATTTTTTGTAACCCTTAAGAGGAGACGAACGCGTTAGTGTACATTAAAACACAATTTGACTCGATTTTAAATATTTCCCTGTACTAACATTTCCCCCTTGAAGAGGGGCATCAGTCCGAAAATTAAATTTGCACCCCATCATTTTTTGACAGTTAGGACCTATTTGAAACCCAAACATCAACGAAATCAATTTTAGCATGAAAATCCTACGGGAATACACACCAACCACACTACACTGCAAGACTGTCAAATTAATCAGTTTTTTCCAGATTCTAAAATTGGCCAAAATTTGACCTTTTTCACCACCGTGCAGCTGGCAAGTTGGTCAACATTCAATTTGTGGACAGTTTTGTGATTTTTTAAATTTGTCAATTTCCCTTTTCTCCCACCCGTGGAACCTGTCATTCATCATTTTTTGCCAGATTTCTAAAATTGGCCAAAATTTGGCCTTTCTAGCCACTGCACCGCTAGCTTAGCAAGTTCGGTCAAGATTCATTTGTGGACATTTTTCTGAATTTAAAAATTGGGGGTCAAAGTTGACTCTTTTCTCCCATAGTGGTGGGTTGTATGTCAATGAAACCGTTTTTCCTGTAGGATTTTGGTGCTAAAGTTGATTTTGTTGCTGTTTTCATCAAATAGGGACCAGACAGTCAGAAATGATGTGATGCAAATTTTCGACTGCTTCCCCCTCCTCCAAGGGGGAAAATTTACTACATGGAAAAATTTAAAACAGTCAAATGTGTTTTAATGTACAGTAACATGTTTTTCGCCTTATAAGGATTAGAAAAGTTATTTTGCCTAGGCTCCGACATTTAGTTAAAGCTCTATAACCCCATAATGGTTCATTCAAGTCATCTGGGGTAAAATTAACCATGCTTCAGATTTTGTTGAAACTGGTGATAAGTTTGTTTGTATTGTCTCACAGGATCCAGAATGTCTTATTTTACATTGTGACATTTGGGTTGGCAATTACATAGCAAATGTCGCAAGGGTCCTACATGGTCTATGTGGGGTCACCAGAACTTTCCCTGTATATCGCATGGTGATATCAAAAATCAGTTAAAATACATTTTCTGTTTCAGTATGACACATGAATCATTTGACACCACTCTCAACGACTTCGGAGCATTTACCCACAGGGTGACTTGAACATTACGGGCTATACCGCTTTAACTAAAGGTTTGAACCTAGGCAAATATATATTTTTGTAACCCTTATGAAGGGAACGAACCGTTAGTTTACATTAAAACACAATTGAACTCGATTTTAAATATTTCCCTGTACTAACATTTCCCTCTTGAAGAGGGGGCATCAGTCCAAAAATTTGCACCCCATCATTTTCTGACAGTTTATGTCCTATTTAAACCCAAACATCAACGAAATCATTTTATCATAAAAATCCTACGGGAGTACACACCAACCCACACTACACGCAGACCTGTCAACTTATCAGTGTTTTCCAGATTCTAAAATTGGCCACACTTTACCTTTTCCACCAATGCGCAGCTGGCAAGTTGGTCAAGATTCGCAATTTGTGGACAATTTTTTGTGAATTTTTAAAAATTGGTCAAAAGTCCCTTTTTCTCCCACTGCAGACTGTCAAATTAATCAGTTTTTTTGCCAGATTCTCAAATTGGCCAAAATTTGACCTTTTCCACCACCGCACAGCTGGCATTTGTCAAGATCATTTGTGGACATTTCTTCTGAAGTTTAAAAAATTGGTCAAAATTTTGAACTTTTTCTCCCACTGCGAACCTGACCAATTAATCAGTTTTTTTCAGATTCTAAAATTGGCCAAAATTTGACCTTTTCAGCCACCGCGAAGCTGGCACGTTTGGCAGATTTCAATTTGAGGACAAGTTTTTGTGTTTTTAAAAATTGGTCAAATTTTTGACTTTTTCTCCCACCGCGGACCTGTCAAATTAATCATTTTCTTACCAGTTCTAAAATTGGGCAAAATTTTGACCTTTTCCACCACCACGCAGCTGGCAAGTTGGTCAGATTCATTTGTAGACAATTTTTGTGAATTTTTAAAAATTGGTCAAAATTTGACCTTTTTCTCCGCATCGCGACCTGTCCAAATTAATCCGTTTTTTTCCAGATGCTAAAATAGGGGGGGGTGGGGGGGGGGGGGTGGGGGGGGGGGGTGGCCAAAATTTGACCTTTTCAGCCACCGCGTAGCTGGCAATTTGGTCAAGATTCATTTGTGGACAATTTTTGTGATTTTTAGAAATTGGTCACAATTTGACTTTTCTCACACCGCGGACCTGTACACATTAATCAGTGTTTTCTCTAGATGTAAAATTGGCAAAAATTTGACCTTTTCCACCACCGCGCAGCTTGCAGTTGGTCAAGATCAATTTGTGGACATTTTTTGGTATTTTTAAAATTTGGTCAAAATTCCCTTTTCTCCCACCGCAGACCTTTCAAATTATCAGTTTTTTTCCAGATTCTAAAATTGGCCAAAATTTGGCCTTTTACTACCCTGCACAGCTAGCAATTCCGGTCAAGATTCAATTTGTGGACAATTTTTCTGAATTTAAAAATTGTCCAAAATTTGACTTTTTCTCTCCCACCGCGGACCTTTCAAATTAATCAGTTTCCTTTCCGATTCTAAAATTACCAAAATTTTGACCTTTTCCACCACCGCGCATCTGCCAGTTGGTCATATTCAATTTGTGGACAATTTTTTTTGTGAATTTAAAAATTGGGTCAAAAATTGACTTTTTCTTCTAAGAGTATCCAATTTTATTCTTTTTATTGATTTTCTCTAGACAGGGTAGCCCTTCAATGCTAAAGCACGGATTTCAAATCGCAACACAATGTTCAAAATAAAGAATAAATGTTCAATAAAAAATAGCAATTTTGTCGTTTTCGTAACAACAGCCTGAACAAGGCTAAATGCAGAGAGGTTGGTGGGCAGCTAGGTTTGCTTATAGAAGAGGGGGGGCAGATTTTGCATTTGAAGATTAATACATTGTACCAATATCCCTTTAATAGATCTTTTCAAAGGACTTCAAGAAATGTTCTAGCAATACAACCTACATAAGTGTCCTTTATATGCTTGCGTACATTCACAAGCGCCTGTCAGTGAAATTGCATTTTCAAAAGGCCAAATTACAGTGTAAATGCTGCAACCCATGTGTGTGATGCCGTTACTATAAACTGGACTCTCTTATCAGGATCAGCATGTTTGGAGAACTTTTATATGAAAAGGTCGATTCATAAAAGATCCGCGTATGTTGCAAGTGGGGGTGCAAGATCAACCCTGACTACAGATACCTTGGCCAAAAGAATCAGGCACCATCTGCGATTCAGTGTGTATCACTGCTAACGGGATAGAGCTGGGAGTTACCGTTTATTTCCTATCCGTTGACACGGTCTGTATGTCCGTTCGTTTAAACGTTAACCGTCATAACAAGTTAACGCTGCCGAATTTGGCGCTTCACGCAAATGCAATTCTTGCACCATAAATCAGTTCGTAATCGGGTTAGCCGGCTTTGCATTCGATCATAATATCATCTTGAACCATAAAATGTTGGTTGTACTTACCTATGTTGATGTTTTAAATCCAAAATAAAGCAGTTTAATATCCCAAAGATCTCAAACGACGATTCAATTGTGAGCTTTCCATTATCGCTGTCATTTTACCTTTTTTGTAGATCCCTCTGTACTTGAAGCACCACATAATTGGGACCGTGTTATGCGGTGTATATGCCGAAATCGCTCCACTCACGTACAAGAATTTGGAAACGGGGGATTTTCCCTGTTTCCGTAAAAGTCGGAAACCTTTCCTAAAGAAGCATTGGAACTGTTACTTTAACTTTCACTGACGGCGGGTAACTTGATTTTGTGAAAATTTGACTTCAGCAATTAAAATATACTGAAAAAAAGTTAGTAGGGTTTGCTGTCGTGTAAACGTTTATTAGTTCTAAACGTGTAGTGCGCCTTCCGGTCGTGTAAACGTTTAAACGGATACACTTCACGCACCTACACGGGAGAAATACGATGCCCTCAAAGAATAGCTACCGAGTTACCTACTGTTCAAGTTCCGGATGCCTCTTTGATGAGTCAACGGACGCTAAAGCTGTTAAGTACAGTTATTTACTATGGCATTTTGTATCATGTTTAACGTGGATTTTAACGAGAAGCATCAAGGATGCTGTGGCTTAGTTCTCCAGGTGTGGTGTTGAGTTGTGTAAATGAAATGACAACCACTTATGGTACAAGCAACAAACCACTTATAGGTACAAGCGACAACAAGTGGCATGCTAAGTGATAATTCCATATCCTAACTCCCTTAACTGGGCTATTCCATGTCAACACTCGAGATGTGCATCCGGCAGCAAGTCATGGATTTTTTCTTTTTTGTGTATGATCGATCTTGATGGAAAATGAAAATCCTGAAATTTTGAGCTTCATACCGCCCGCAGGAGCATTCAGAAATTTAGCGGGGGTCACCATCAAACCTGCTGTTGATGCAAAAGACAATTTTGAGAGGGTCATAAACTTGTAATGGAACCCTTCCAAACTCTGAAAATCACTATCTGGAGATTTTTTTTTTGGTGTAGAATACAAATCTGGCATCAAAAATGTGATAGCTCCTTTACTTTTAAAGTTATTTGGGTGTAGAAATGCAATATCTTTCATGTGGGAACAAGTTTGGGGGTCAGAACTCTGTTACAATATTTTTAATGTCCGTTTTCTTGTTAACCAGAGTCACACTGCAGGACTTTCTACCAGTACAATAATAAGTACATTAGGTTCAGTAATAAGCGAGTTAGAGCCTATTGAAAAATCCTAATTTTGCAATTTGACATGTATTGGCCCCCCTGAAAATCAATGTTGACATATGACATCACCCCTCTACTTCAGATATGTTGGAGATACATCATCAAAGAACTATTCTTGAAAGAATCAGCTTGGTGTCTCGATGTCTTCATTGTTTACTGCACAAGATACTTTTGCTGATATCCCCATAGAATGTATATGTTGATATACTCTGTGCATGTAAATACCTCTGGGTCACTTATACCTTTGTGTGGTAATTTGAGCGTGTAAATTTTGTTGTGCAAAACTAAAACAAGCTAGTCTTTCAGGGAAAGTTGTTTTAATGATATATCTTCCACATATCTGAAAGCAGGAGGGGTGGTGTCGAATGTCACATTGGTTTTCGGGGGTCAAATGTGTCACTAAAGTCAATACCATTTCAAGGGCTGTACTCCTTACATTACTTTCTAATGTGCTCATAATTGTATTGGTGACTTTGGTTTAAGTTCTACTATGTACCTCCGATTGACCAAAGATTGACAATAAGAATGCTTACTTTTGAGTTATTACCCCCAGATTTTGCCACAAATGAACAAAGGCGATATTTAGGCCTCATACCTCTAAAGTAACACGCTTAATGACTTCCTGCTGCCGATTGAATTCTACACCATATACCCATAGATAGGTCTTTTCATTTTGGAGGGCTCCATTCTAATCGTGACCCTCTCACATCGTCGTTCACATTTGGGCGGCATTTTGATGTGACCCCCCAAATTTCCAATTGCTCTAGCGGGAAAACTGAATGGACTATTACGCTCAAAATTTCAGGATTTTCATATTTCATCAATGTCAAAAAATCCACGACGTGCGGCGGTGCACATCTGATACTTAATAAAATTTTGTCTGTACAGGGTCTCCTGCAACTTTTTGGTCTTTGTTTTTTTTTTCAATTTTGGGTTTTCTGGCTGTTCTTAATAAACCTGTACTGGGGGGGGGTGAGTTCCAGGCCCAAAAAATGGGGTACCCCGAAACTTGGAGGGGGTGATTCAGGCCCAAAAAATGGGTCTCCGAAACTAGGAGGGGGTGATTACAGGCCCCAAAAAATGGGTCTCCGAACTAGGTTTCCGAAAATAGCTTCGATCTCGCCTCAATTCCAGCTCTTTTTGAGAGTTTTGAAGAAAATTTGGTAGAATATGGCTTGGACATGAAAAGTAGGTCTCTGGGAAATGAAATGGTCCCTTAAAATGGGGTCCCTGGAATAACAATAACAGCCAGTCAACTTGCGCTATCCCCCTGGCAAGATGACAGTATACACCCGGTGGTTAGTTTGGCACCGCTGTCGTTGGCAGGGCATCAATAATTGTTCTCATTGATAATATCCGAATGTAGCATTTTCTGAAAATGAAAGCTAACCAAAGGGGAACATGATCTCAGTTGACCTTTGATCTTGTCCATGACCTTTGACATCATCCACATTGAAGGACCCCTATTGCATCTTCACCCCAAGTCTGGTTAAATTGGACTTAAACCTTTTCGAAGGATATGCAAAAACGAAAACCTACCAACGGGAACTGGAACATGACCCAGATGACCTTTGACCTTGGTTCATTACCTTTGACACTCATCCACACCTGAAGGAACCCCTCTTGCACCTTCACCCCAAGTCTGATATGATTTGGATGATTTGAGTAGGAATACAAGAATTTATCGGTCAAGCTATGAGTTTTGAAAATATTGTGCGAGTCGCGAACGACGAGCGCAATATTTTCAAAACTCATAGCGAGACCGATAATTCTTGTATCCTGCGATACATCATCCAATGTTATCATTATTATGTTTTTCAGATCTGACTTGAACCTGCTTAAGTTTCGAATAACTAGATCCTATAACATTAGTGAAAAGTATAAACACCACATGGTACTTCATATATTTAAAAGTGAACACCAGGACGTATCAATCACTTGAACCAGTTGACAACTAGGAACAACCAAAGAATTGGATCCAGTAACACCAGAAACACCAAGAATGGAAACCAGAAGACACCAGAACCAAACACAAAATTTCAAACAGTAGACAGCAAAACTCCAAAATTAATAACACCCCCCCCCAAATTATACAATCAGATAAAAGTAAACATGTTATCAAATCAATTAAAAAAAAAACTCATGTCCTGGCCTTTTAAAACTCATGTCATGACGTGTGTTGCCAAACCCGCTATTTGGTAGCCCCATTTGGGCGATTTTCGCTACTTGCCCCGCAAACCAAAGGCCCACCGCGAATTCGCGACTTTTGGCTACTTTTCACTTTTCTGTCCGCGAATCTCTTTTTCTCTCTGCGACTTTGTAAAGAATCCAATGTAGCAAAAAATTATATAATTGGTGGTTTGGCTTAGAGTTACCTATACATAACACATAGAAAACACACCTTGAGATCACTTAACGACACTTCAACGTCGATCCACCCTTGGGTAAGTGGGAGCCGTGTAATGACGGATACAAAGCCTCCTGGTCAGTCAATGGCAATGCAATACAAAGAAAATTATTGGAGTGAGCAATTCTGTAAGACATCAAGTAAAACAGATTAGCTCAGTAATTAACTTGCACAGCAGGTAATTACAGCTATAGAAATGAAACGTCATGTAAAAGAGCTTAAGCTGAAGTGTGAAGCATCTTCTGAAGAGGCAAATTTAGATCAATCTTCACATCCGCGAGGTAAAATTTCTCACGCCAACATCAAAGAGTGATCACTCAAGCGTGTGCTTGTTAAGTTTAAGTTTAAATAGTTACCGTTCCAAATGTCCAAAGGAAAAGTAAAGTACAAAACTTGTGACCTGTTGAACAAACGGACAAAGGAAGAGTAGGTGTGGAATTCAAGCCAAAAAGATGATTGGAGGCGATATTAACGGTTTCTACTTTTACGTTTATGATCCGTGGAGTAAGAGGGAGTTGAAGGTACTCGCCTTAAGGTGTCATTATTGAAATGATTTTTTTTTTGTAATATTTATTTAGCAAAAAACTCATTGAAATATTTTAGGCTTGTCATGTTGTCAGGTGTATATATGTGGAAAATAGGATGTTTGGGCCCTAAAAATTATTGTTGAAAAATGTATTAAATATAAATGTTATTTTGATATAAAAGTATATTGCCATAGCAATATGCCTTACGTATGGTTAGTGATGGAATCTGTTACAGCCTTGGTGTGGCCATGTTGTTTACCAGAAGTTAGGACGTATGGTTGTGCACTGACCATGTTTGCCTGTGAATAGTAGGCTTAGACGCAATCTTAACAATGTGATGTGAGGGTTGGTATTATGCATGCAGTGGAAAAGCTCGTCACTGATTGGTCAATATAATACGTGGATATTGAGTGCAGAATTAAAAGTCAGCTTTGTCTGGGATGTCGGAGGGCAGGGATGTTAAAGTGAAAGAAGCGTCATGAATATATGTTAAATAAAGGTGATGAAATGTACAAGAAGTGTTTGGCTGTTTAATTTACAAGGACTCTAAAGCGACGGACAAGGCTCACCACAAGTAATTAGTGTGTGTACGGGTTTATTCCAATTACCTATGTGTGGTAAATTGTGGTTCTCCGGCCGTTGAGAAACGGGAAAATAAACAATTCGCAGGCCAAATAAAAATGTTATATTACATTTTCTCCCGTTTCTCTATATTATTTAAAAATTATTTCGATGTTTAATCGTAAATTTTATAGATTCATTAAAGAAATGTTATAGTTGTTATATTTTTATAGAGGCCTTGTAATGTTTATTTGCAAAAGAAAACTCATTGAATTATTTAGGGGCCTAGTAAAATATACTTAACATTTACATTTTCTCCTGTTTCTCTTACTATAAATTTATGTTAATTCGATATTCGATGGTTAATGTGTAAATGTACAATTCATTAAGAAGTTGTATAGTTGGTTATATTTTTATTTTAATGTTTATTCGAAAGAAAACTCATGTGATTTCTATGTATTTTAGGCATATATAAAATTGTGGTAAAATATTTTCTCTCTGTTTCTCGACAGTTTTGAATGTTAACGTATGATTTTGATATTTCGATGTATAATTGTAAATTTTACTGTTCCTTAGTAGATTGTTACTTGTTTATATTTTCTTCATTTATTTCCATTTTTGTAATGTTTATTTAACCAAAGTTATACATTTCTCTCCGTTTCTGCAAATATTTTTATTTTTGTACTGTTATTTCTAAAGCAAGGTATACATCTTCCGTTTTCGGTAAGAATTTTAAATTTTAATTTTGTATTTCGTATGTTTTTTTTTTTTTTTTAAATATAATTGTTAAATTGTTATATTTCAATTTTGTAATCATTATTTAGCAAAAGTATACTAAAAGTTTTAGCAAAGTTATCTGTACAGCATTTTAAATTTGTTAATTATGTATTAGATATTTAGATGTATAATGGTACATTTTATCAATTCCTTCAAGTAAGATGTACGGTGTGTCATTTATTATTTGAAACTGAATTTATTGATTTGAGTTTTTGTCATATTTATTTAGCAAAGAAAGTTCATTGAAAATTATATATGATTTTAGGCCTATGATATATACATTTTCTCTTCGTTTCCTGTACTGGTAATATCCATCAAATTGATT
This sequence comes from Ophioderma brevispina, assembly GCA_023653785.1. NCBI lineage: Eukaryota > Metazoa > Echinodermata > Ophiuroidea > Amphilepidida > Ophiodermatidae > Ophioderma > Ophioderma brevispina. The sequence goes on along the minus strand of JAMKCH010027308.1, from coordinate 17,008 downwards.
ATTTTAAGACTTTGCGTCTTTACAATCTTGTAGTGTAGTTCAAAGACAAACCCTAAGTTACGTAATTATAGCTACTTTTTTTCTGGACGTTTAACATAAGTTTCTAAAAGTTAAGACACAATAATATTTGCAATATAGTTAATGCAAGATGTTATAATGATGCAAAACGTGTTTTTTTTTTTTTTTTTTTACTAAAAATGATGTTCAGATCGAGTCCAAAATATATAACAAAAGATTGATGGTTTGGAACCTCCCCATGTTCAATTTTGAGCACTTTTCTTTTAATTTTGGGCGACTTTTCGCCGATTTGGGCGATTTTTCGCGCATTCCCCCCGAGAAATTGGCCCTGAGAATTTTTGGCAACCCTGTGTATGGTACTCAAAAACTCATGTCACTGTCTCAGGTACATGTTTATTCTACATAAGCGGTTGACAAGTTTATAGGATGGAAGATTCCAAAAACATAATAATGGTTTGAAAGCGACGAAAACCTAACCAAACGAAACACATATACACATACATGATTCACATACATACACATAAAGGACAGTGCGACCTCTCAAAATATTCCCCTCTGCTTTTCAAGCCAGGGGGATAAAAATAGAGCCTAAAATTATGTGGTCTTATGGCGGCACATAAACATACTTCCTCCCAATGTGAGAACCCCCCTCCCCAACCTGGACATTTAATTGTTTTGATGTCATACCCACCATGTTCGAAACATTGAATTTGTATTGTGACCACATTTTTGACCAGTAACATTGAAGTTCCAGTTCACACAACACACCCATGCAAAACACACACACAAATGCACACTACACAACAGTTTCATAAAAAATGTATTTGTTGAAGTGGTATTCAAAGAAAAAAGAACATTTTGTAGTGTCATTACAAAGCAAAACTTTCTAAATTAGAGGTACATACTCATGTGTGACAAAATCATATGCCCGCAAGGCCATCTATGCAAAACAAACATCCAAAGGCCACAGATAAGCCCATGTGGTGTATATCACTTACACTTACAGTTACTAACCTTGATGTCCAAAAAATGGTTCCCTATTTCTTGATAGAGACCCTATTAACAATACATGCAAAGAGTCGCCAGACAACTACAGTGAACTAAGAGTGGGGACATAAGCTGATTTTAGTGCTTACAATAAATGTGTTACAAGTTTGTAACATTTCGGTGCTGTTTCTTGAGTGAGGCCCGTTTCTGCGTGTTAAGGTATGAAGGGGGTGGTATTTGGCCCTATAGACCTTTTCCTCGACGCCTCATATCACTGTTTTGTTTTCAGTCCTGTGTAGTTATTGGAAATAAAGTTTGATGAGCATATTGACGTCCCCCAGCACTCTATATAGAACTTATTCGTAAGCCAATAATCCAACATATTTGTCCTTCTGTGTAAGATGAAGGCCTCAATTAAAGTTGCACAGCAGAAGAATTTGCCACAGTGCTGTTATTCAAAGATGCGCCTGGAAATTTTACTCCATTGTAAAGGAAGGGGCGGAGGATTCATTTAACCATCTGCATGATTAATGGAATCAGGCCGACCCAAGTCGCCAATACGGGAAAGTGGATCAGCCCGGCAGTTACTGGCTTTACAGCGTGCTTTATTTCCAAGGATTGTGGAACTACTCCAGGCCAGCGGAGAAGTAGAGAACAGTAAGTAGAGATGACGTCAACAATTTTATAGAGGGGGTGAGTATAACAGGGCCAAAGGGAGCCAAATTCAAGTAGCCATGCTTTCACAGACTATTTTAAGTAGGTTTGTCTGGAGGTCGCAACCCGTGGTATCAAAGATATCAGTCTCTTCAGCGACTCTTGTGTGAGGTCAAAATAAAAACTTTTGCAGTTGTTAGTGTTCTGAAACATTAATTTCAGCATTTGCCTTCAGTGCGTGGGCCCCACTGTATATGCCAGCAGACAGGGCTTTGGATAAAGAGTGGAGCAGATTATTCTTAATTGTAAGGAAACAATCCTGCGTCCAGGAAGAATACTACGCTGCTTCAGCCAGATGGATGAATTTGTGCAGGCTGTGGATGAAAGCAGCCAAGAAAACAAGATGTGCTTAGAGTATTGATACTCCATGGGACATGGTGTGCAAGAATCATGGAGATAATTGCAGTATTCAGCGCATAGTATATTCAATTCTTCTTACATTGGACATTGAACAGCCCTTTACCATGTAAATCTTTCCCAGGTTCAGCATTTAGTACCTAGAACGAGAGACATATGTCATGTTAGTGCACCACAAGTCGGAACTGACCATTTGGCGAAATTGATTTATTTAATTTATAATTGAAAAAAGTAGTTCATTACGCTTACTTTTGATATAATTTCAGGGTGGACAGTATCAATTTATTGACAGAGTTATTAAGCTAACTAGGCTTATTTAGGTGAGATACGACTTGTTGCACTCAAATGAATTTACCGTGTGATGCAACAAGTAGTAACTGGTAGAGAGATAGACTTTGTTGCACGACACGGGAAAAACTCGTATGTAGATACGACATTTTATTTCTTGTAAAGCGATGGTTTTTTTTTTTAACAAGGGGTTTTTTTTTTAAAAAGGTTTAAAAATCTCCCAAAATAGTTTGTGAAAAGAGCAATTTCATTTTTACCCAAATTTTGCCTTAGTCTGCTATTTAGGCCCAAAAAAATCCTGTAAAAACATATCAAAAGATTTTTGTAGTTAAACCTTTTTCCACTCAATATTACGCTCAGTATTAATATACAAAGTAAATGAATACGCATAATTTAACATATATTTCAAGTATAAGCAAATTTTACAGAGTTATTAGGCTAATTAGCCTAATTAGGTGTAGAAAGACTTTGTTGCACTCAAAATGGACTTTTGCGGTGTTGTGCAACAGAGTCGTAATGGTAGATACGACTGTTGCAACGACACAGGAAGGAATCATGGTGTAGTTACGCCATTAATAGCCAATTCTTAAATTAGTCGACTTAAGTGGGAAATGATAATATTTATAGATAGTTAAAAAAACTAGTTGTTATCGTGTGTAGATTATTTGCTATTTGAAAAGTCACAAAGAATGAAAACAAAAATGCTTCTCTGTAAAATCATGAAATGTAGAGGATACGACTTGTTGCAGTCACATGACGTCTGGTTATCAATGGCAAGTTTGAAATAGTAAATTATTATTAGGAGCGTTCAGTTTTCTTATTCATACGCAAAATACTATGGCTGAACTCGTTCCCCATTAAATGCTACACGAGTAAATGTGGGGGTTGTTTATGATTACCGGAAATTATTGTGTACAGTAATATATGGAATCTATGTAAGGACACAAAATATCGCTCACATGAAAAAATTTGTACAACAGATTCAATGAAATTGCAAAAAGGTAAATATTATGTCGTAAATATATTATGTTGTAATCGAGTGAGGCACTGAAGGAGGAGGTGGTAATTATAATAGTATTTGACGACACATTGAACACACGTGTCATTTAGGTCACAAAGATTAATTATTTCATTCACCGGCTCTTCATATACCAGTTAGGGAAGAAAGCCCAGTTTAGAAGCAAGAGTTAGGACCGGAGTATCTGGAGAACACCTGCGGAGGCTGAGTATGGCCCAACGAGGGTCGTAGAAACCTGGGACCACAGTGGTGCAAAGCGAGGGAAGACCCACTGCGATAACCCGACCCCCGGGCACCTTAAGAATCAGACTAGTAGATAGATTATTCACTCTAACTGATAGTCACCAAACCATTATGCTTGGGCAACATCTACACCAGATTTGCTATCTAATAACGTGAGAAATGTTTTTTCTTTCCATCCAGTCCTTCAAAAACCTCCATGGAAGGTAGAGGAAAAATAAAAAACAAACATTTTACAAATCTTGACAAACTATTTATTTCATTTCAAAAGTTGCAAAATTTGATAAATCACTGCTCAGTGAAAACCAAAAATTCTCGACACTCCATTTTCTTCCTCGAGTCGTGACGTCAACCCGTTCGGACAGCCGTTTTGTGTGTATTTGTGTTGACCAGCCTGATACGCGAGTGTGGGTTTACACCAATGCTTTGAATCAACGCTCGCTATTTAGTGCTGCGATGTTGCATTACCACTGACGTTCACTGACTCGAAGAAGGTAAAAGCAATATAATTCAAGTGTAGGTTTCCTTCCATAAATGCTCCCATATTACAAAACACAGTTGCCTATGGGCCACTACGATACAAAGAAAACAATTGTCCATAACACAAACGACAATTCTAACACCAAAACGCACCATCAGGATTAAAACCAAGGTTGTAGCTCGGACTACCTTGAGTTTGCTGGTTGTAAATCTTAAATTTACTACACTTTTTAGCACATATGGACAAACTAAGAGTTTATTTGCCAATTCACGTGGTGGTACGCAAGTTCTCATTTCACTGAAGGCCAGTTGGTAATCGTCCAATTGCCTTTTTGTGCTGGTTAGGGTGGAAAAGTTGCTGGGTCAAGAGAACGAATGCTGCACGACCAGTGTAGCTACATCCATGGAATCAAACAGAAATTTTCGAAGTCGTTGTTTGTTTCCACTCGATAACAATTAACACAAAATAATGCCGAATTAAATCATGGTCAATCAATCAAATGTGTAGGAAGGAATGTAGTGAAAGAGTGGCGCTTCAGGATTAAAATTGTGAATTTGTGTACACAAGAAGACTTTAGGGCATTGCTAATCCAAAAAAATATTGATGGAAGCACATGCCAACCCCCTTAATGACCCCAGCTTGGGGTGAAGATTATACAGGGGTCAAAATTTTAAAAATGTTCCGATTGTGTTGAAAGGTACACCATGATGTTTACCTGGTTACAAGGATTACAAAAAGGTATGTTTGCACTATCTAGGATTGCGTTTTGGAGTTTGGGGGTGAAACTTCGAACTTTTAATGGTAGATTAGGAAACGTAGAAACTAGTGAAAAAGTCCATTTTGGTGTGGGTCACAAGTTGAAAGTGAAAGTTGCTTTGATTCAGGTGGTAACATGTGGTGCTGCAAAATGGGTCCCTAGCTTAAAGATTTGAAATAAGGATAGTTTGCTAATCTGTTATGCTAGTTTTCACCATTATCCAACAAATAAGTTACAGGACAATAGAATCCAATAGTTAACAATAGCTGTTGACTTATCGACATTTGGTTTAATAACCAAACACTTAAGATCTAGTCAAAAAATTCCTATGTTTCATCGATGAGCTGAACCAACAACTTGAAACTACGTTTACCAAAATTGGAGCAGCAGAGCAGCAACATGAGATCAGTCCCCCCACTAAGTGGGATACCACTTTATTAGAGATAACCGTCATCTACAAAAGAGGGTGTTACCAACCCCTTATACCTTTTTTTTACCCCTTTCTAGTGCCAAAAGATTAATGAAATTATCAATTGCATTTTGCACTCTTTTTCATGCAAAAACCTGGGATGTAAGGGGGCATTAATTTCCTGAAAAATGTCCGGCCTTTGCTCCAGCGGTCAAACGCGTGTAGCGCGGCTTAACTTTTATAGTTTTATGTGGAAATCGTCTAAACAAAAGGCTACTGAAGGAGTTTAAGGGGTATATCCCTACCAAACAAATAGGCGGTATGAAGTCATATTGTGAATGTTTTTCTTTTTTTTTTCCTCCAAAAATTTATAAGGAATTGGATGTTTTACGGGGTTTGACGTGTGATTTGTTAAGCGCAAGCTGCCTTACACCTTCAGCATTCTGTTTAGAGCCCAGTCATGAAAATGGAAGACTTAGTTTTGAGCTGCGAAGGTATCATGAGCAGATACCGCGGATAACGGTGCGTTTGTTTAAGTTTATTACAATCGTGCATCTATACGCCTGCGTCCTCTTTTGCTGCATGCCGAATGTGGCGCGGGTTTTTCTTGCGCAAATAAGACGCCCCAATTGAAAAAAAAAAGTGTCCAATTTTTTCAGTGGTTTTCGAGTGTAATGGAAAAATATGCGGTGACCCTAATTTTTTATTTCACAAATTTGGAAGGAACGACACCGGGACCTCACAACATAATTTAGAAATTACAAAATTTATTGAGAAGTTTTATTTTGTAGGCGAGCCAACGTCACCATTGACTTTTCCCATAGACTTGCGTGGTCTAAAAAGTGACAACATACCTTTTTTGTTTTTGGCTATTAGCTCAAAAAAAAGTCGGTTGACCCGCACATTTTTTATTTCAGATTCTTAATCAGCACTGTTGTACATACCATATATGTGAATTTCGGAACTTTTATCGATGTCGCTCATAAACACGTCAAACCCCTTAAATCATAATCCAAGATGTGGTAACCCCCTCAGAGTAAGTTGTACCAAAAATTGTTTGGGTACTGAGAGAACCTCCTCCAGATATAATCCCGACCAGATGAATCAAAATTACATTGAACATTGTACCTTGTATTCTTGTAGCCCTCTGTGAGTACTGATCTGTACTTCACGTGTCACAGCTTGTTTGAAAGTCTTACTATCATGACAAAAATTTGATTATTTATACCGACTCCATCGGTTGTAAATTTACGAAAATTGCAGTGCGGGGCAATCTATGATTTTTCTTAAAAACCCGGTGTAACACATCTCTCTATTGAAGAATGGCATATAGAGGGCGCTATTAACATACAATCCTGACCTTTGTAGGCCATATTGGCAACTTCCCGCAATGGTTTTTTTAGTTTTTGCCAGAGGTAATAGCTCTCGCATGTCCCTACTTAATAAGTGTCAAAAGAGGCTGCCACTGAATTATTATAAGTGCTCTAAAATAAAAAGAAACATGTGCATGGGGTCAAACAGCTGTGACTTATACTACCAAGTTACCTTGAATAGTGTTGTACTTAAAAGTTGTCAAAAATTATGTGCCACTGCTTATTATATATAATTGCTCTAAAAAATAAAAGAAAACAAATTTGCATGGGGTAAACCGCGGTGACTTCTTACTCCCGAAGATTACCTTGAAATAGTGCACAGATCTTAAGGCCGACCTGACTACATAGGGCTTGCTTATCGCCATGAGAAAGATCACCATGCTGGCAGGTTACCAATCATCCTGAAAAAACAAATGAACGAAACATTACCCCTTTCAATTTGGATTACTATATTCATAATGGGCATAATAACTAATTTTACAACTGGTCAAAAAAAATGATCATCTAGCGAGTTGTTGTTATTAATCAGTCAGGAGTATAATACTGATTGTTTGGAAAACCAGTGCGGCTTTATTTTAAGGGACTCTTTAATGGTGGGGTTATACTCATCAAGCAGATGTGGCCTTTTGTACTGTTTTAATTAAACACTAAAATTATCTGCGTACAGAGCATGGTTCGAAAGGCTAGCGTCTGTCGATGAAGTGTGAACACACCATTATATAGCAGAATGTAGTTCCTAAGTGGTCCTGTTGCTTGTTCTAGGAGCATCCCCAGGACAATTGGACACATGATTTATCGAGGCCTGATTTACTTTAATGTCACGCAACTAATGGTGACCAAACCTAAGGTACTGTACAAACTCTATGAGCTGCCAAATATGCCCACCCCCCCCCCCCCCACACTATTTAAAAGCAAGAAATAATTTATAAGGCCTGAAGTTCCAAAGAGTTATTTTGTGTACATCTGTACAAACTGAATCCCCTGTCATTGACAGATACATGGGATTGCAGATATTCTGTACAGCCATCTTCGAACCTTAAGGAATAGAATCTGTGAGCAAAAGTTTTCACAGAGGAGAGTACATTTGCAATTCTCATTTTGATCTGTAGAAGAGTTAACCTTACCTTAGAGCCAGAGGTATGTGGGAGGTCAGGCAATCTGTAACCTAATGTTGGTGCGAAGGTATCTGTGATCCAGCAGACACAACAAACCCTTTCAATAGCTGCCTTTAAATCACTATGCTGAGCTGTACGAAAGTAAAAATAGGTAGGTTCAAATGGATTTAAAGGCTGACTCAGAGATCAAATATAATTATTTTGTGTAGGACTAGTTCAACTAGAACTAAAGATTAGTCAACTAAAATGCTTAATCACAACGTTAGAGATTAATCGGAGTTTAGTTTTCCTGCAAATACACATTTTATGTAGAGGATCCATTGCCATAGGATACTGAGTATTATATTACACCATAACCGACCGGGGTGTTTTGCCGGACCCAACGGCCCAAATGCAGAAAGGTGCAATCTATTTTTATTTTAAGCCCAAAGTTGCGTTTCATTGCATCCGGCCGTTTTCTTTACCGGCATAGGAATAAGTAGCGTTAAGTCGTTAACGGCCCAGAAGATGCCACGAAGAAAATCGAGTAATTTTCCCGGAAGACGGCCCAAATTCAACAGGGAACATCGCGTCATTTCCCGGATAGGACGGCCCCAGATACCAAAGAGGGAACATAGCGCCAGTTTACGGAAAGACGTCCCAGATGCAACGAGGAACATCGCGTGCGAATGCAATGAGAACAGGGATCTAAATAAATAAATAAATAAAATCACTAAATAATGGTTGCGTATGCACACGAATCTCCATGAAATCTGAGCTTATATTTCGCCAGTCGTGCGTGGCGCTCTACGCTCACGTCAAGTCATGCGTTTGGGGCTAGTACGCTACGTCATGGCTCGGTTTACGTCATGAAGCGTTTATGTATAATTAAAAGTAGCTTATCGAACATGGTGGCGCTACCACCCATTGATACGAAATTGTCTATGGCATTGACACAGTGTCACCGCTGTGAAACGGCATTGCGCTTCTGCGGGGGGAAAACGTTCCAAAATGCAGAGTGGTGAATAGCATCGCATCATTTCCCGGGGAAGACGTCCCAGGTGCAACTGAGGAACACTCGCGTCATTGTCCGGGAGACGGCCAGATTTCAAAGCGGAACATCGCGTCATTTTCCGCTTAAAGAAGGCCGATTGCAAACGAGGCGAACATCGCCGTATTTTCCGTTTAAGACGGCCCCCAGATGCAAGAGGTGCAATGAGAGTCAGTTGCGCGACAAAAAATAGGTGCTGACGGCGAGAAGCTGCAACGAGAAATTTCCGACCGGTACCAGTTTTCGTTGAACCGCATTTGCCGTCTGGGCCGCAGTTAGGTTAATACGAAATTCCGGAATCCGGGGAAAATTTTTAACAAAGTTGTGATTTCTATATGAAGACTCATTTGCGCTTAATTATTTCACAAAGTGTTAGTATATGACAAGCATTATGTTTTATGCAAAAAAAAATGTTGATTGTTTTGAAAATGAGGGGCGCCCTCTCAGGAAATCTCTGAGTCAGCTTTAATTGTAATTCTAAAACCCTTATGCAACAAGAGACATTTTTAGCACTTTTTAGCAGCAATGACCGATCCAATGATCCAATCCAATCATTAGTCTCTTACAGGGCCATAGCAGGAATTATTAAGGGGTGCGGAGCCTCTTTTAGGACTTTTTGGAATATCTCATCACAAAAAGTGGATTTTCTTGTCAATTTTCTCTAGATTTAGGACTTTTTATTGACAAAAAAACAGCAAGGTGGGACTTGGAGGGAGTTCACGCGGTTACGATTGACGTGCTCATTCCATTAAGCATGACTGATGTCACCAAAATCTAGGTAGGGCGCGTTCTAGGGTCTCTACAGGGCCAAGACACAGAAATTTCATCACGGGGTGCGTAGATTTGGACTTAGAAAATTTGGGGGACCTTTCTTTTGAAATAACTAATAATTTGTCCTTTTTGTCTTTTAAATATCATCATCACCAAACATGGATTTTCTTGGACCTTTTCTCTAGATTTAGGACCTATTTAATCAGAAAAAAATCAGTCAAAAGGATCTTTTGCTGAATTTGGTGGGGGATTGTAGGGGGTGCGACCACCCCCCCCCCCAAACACCTGTTAGATGTATGGCTTTTATTCCATAAAGTAGACTGGTGTTATTAAAGGTTAGGTTTGTATGACACTCGGGAAATGCCTATCTATTATATCAAGCACTTAACATATTTGCGCTTCACTGATTTGAAACAAACGTTTTTAGCCTTTTACTAGTTTTGGTCCACTGCATTACTCTGTGCCCTGTTATAGGCTTACTGTTTTATAAACATCCGAGGTGTTCCTGAAAAGTATTTGCCCTGGCCCAGCTGGTCAAAACACTTGTGCACGAAATGATTAATTTTGGGGGCAATCATCTCTGGAAGGATTTAAAGGGTACATCCCCAACCAAATATGTGGGTATGCTGTCATGCTGAAATAAATACTCAATTCAAAAATGTTTAAAAAAAATTGTAAAAACAAAAAATTGTTTCCAGATTTTTTATTTTTTTATGGCCAAAATTTCTGGAATTCCATAAGTCTTACATCAATTTAATATATGCTATTAATAATAATATATATAATCATATAATACAGGCTTTTATATAGCGCCTTTCATCAAGATCACAGGCTGTTGCCTATTATTATACGCCGCCCATCAGGAAATGTCGAAAATCATTATTCGCTTCACCTAGGCGGCAGCTGGCTAAGAGCACAATCCTATCAGCATTCTTAGGATGTCCTATTCCCCCTACACAGCTACCACGAACTTATAACTTGGGTTGCAAAGCTAAGTTGAGGTTAAAAGGTTGGCAAACCAATGAGATTTTGAAAGATACCCATGTTTAAGGTGTCATATGTAGTGATTTCATAAGATTAGACACTCAAATGTGTTTCTTACTTTGTATTGGGTGTTACTACAGTATTGTCTTTTTAAAAGTGACAACCCACACACCCAAGGTGGTGGGTTTATTATGCTTATATTTCAATAGAACACAAAGCTGATATTGTAATTTTCTTCTATAGAAAAAATAGAAATTTAACAATTTTTGTACCAAAGAAACATGTTCTCAGTTAATCCTTACAGATGGTGTTATTTTTGACAACAAATTCTGTAACAGTTGTGTAAAATATCAGAATTTCCACATTTTGTTGGGGACACTGTTACTTGAAATCCCTCGTTGCACCTTAAGTTGCCTGCCCAATGTGCAACAACACAGGCCGCCCGCAGTGGGGCTCGAACCACAACCTTCAGATCATGAGTCGGGCCGTCATATCCACGGGACCACATGTACACATTTAAAACACACAGTCAATTGAATTCTTACCGTCTTCTAATCAGGCAGACTGTCAAGATCGTTTTTCCAACGCTGGCCCTCGGGTCAAATTTCATCTGTCTCGTCTAAGTTTTTTTGGACACACTACTTGTAAGCAGCCGTTCTGTTGGGTTCTAATCTTTGACCGCTCCTCAGCATTTTCTGGAGTTTTATAAAGGTTTACTGAAGTGCTCAATTAAGTTGGCAAACAGCGTTTTATACATGTTATCTTTAAGGTGATGAGACTGCTTGTCTTCTGTATTAAACTTGTGATCCGTTTCAAGTGGACAATGCCTGTTTTAGCCCTGGTGAGATGAGGAAGTTGTGAGTTGCTTGGATAGGTTCCAACAGAGCCGGATGTGATGGAATATTTGATAAGATCCTCCATGTCTAAAATTGTATTAGCAGAAGAGAAAACTATTACCAAAGATGATGAATAAACATGACACCTGCAGTTACACCTGATTGAGTTAGGCTAGGGAGCGGGTGATGAGTCTGTAATGACCGGAGCCAACGACAGAGTGGGTCTGATTGTTGAGAGTTTGAGTAGAGGGCCGCGAGAGAAGCATCAGGGTTCTGTGCTGTCGCCGTTGGTGTTTGCATTGTGGTTGATGTGGTTAAGGAGAGTGCAAAAGAAGGTTTAATGAGTGAGATGCTGTATGCTGATGAGTTAGTTTTAAGTGTTGGACAATTGGCGGGTTGAGGGGGAGAAGTGGTGGAAGTGTTTGGTGAAGAAAGCATTTGCGAGGAAGGGCCTGAAGGTAAACTTGGGAAGAATAAATTGATGGTGAGTGGGAGGAGGGGGAGGTTGTTAGTGAGTAAGGTAGGAACCATGTGGAAAATTGTGGAAAAGAGGGTGGTGAGGGCAAATTCAGTGTGGTTGAGAAAATGTGGGAAATGGATCCAGGGGAGTGCACAAAGATGAAGAGAGTGACCCCAAGTTTGGCAATAGACTTGGTGTGTGGAAGATGCAAGAAGGGAGTGCGGGGAGTGGGGAAGAAGGTGGAAAAGTTGTGGGACGAGGTGGAAACAGGGGAGGAGTTCACATACCTAGGGGCCAGGATTAGTGCGGGTGGTCGATGTGAGGCGGCTGGCCAGCCAGATGTAGTCGGTATGGGTGGGTGTTAGTTAGAGAATGTGGAGATTTTTACTGGGGAGAAGATTCCCTTTGAAGATGAACGGGATGGTGTACAAGAGTTGCGCGAGATCAGTGATGCTGTTTGGGAGTGAGACATGGGCCCGAGTGAAAATGAAATGGGAGAGTTGAGGGAAGGCAGAGAGAGCAATGGTTGAGGAGAGCTTTGGTGGTGTTGTGAAATTGGATAGGAAGAAAGACTGAAGATTGAGGATGTGATGCAGATGTTGGGTTTTGAAAGAGGATGGCTCGACCGGAAAAAAAAACTGCGAAGGCGAATGGTGTAATTAAGATGGATATGGGCACGTGCTTGAGTGAAGGCAGAGGAGCAGTTTTAAAGGGCTTGTGGTTTGAGGTGGGTGGTTTGAGGAAGAGGGCCGACCAAGCGGACATGGAGGAAGCAAGTGAGGAGGAATAGAGTAGGAGGGTTGGGTGAGCATGGGGGATGCATTGAATGGGTGAAGTGGAAGGAGAGAGTAAGGGTGATTGCTACGAGTGTGAGGTGAATCGGCCACCCGAGTGCGGGGACAAAAACGGGGATTAAAACTTCGGTTTTACTACTTACTACAACTGCTACAGATGAGGATTTGAAGAGAAATGAAATACAACACTTGAAACAATAGGCAATAGTAACCAGAACCAGTTCAAAAGGCACTGCACAGTTTGACCCCATCCAAACTGTCTCTTATTTTAGAACAATTTTAAGCAATGGCGACACAATTTTGACAACTGATAGTAGGGACATGCAAAAAGAGCTATCATTCTGCAAAAAACAAACAAATCCATTGCGGGAATCTTTGCATATAGGCTTACCAAAGGTCATGATTGTATGTTATCGCTGCTCTCTATATGCCAATTCTCAATAGAAAGACGTGGAAAACTAGATTTTAAGAAAAATCTATTTGCCGCAATGGAATTTTGTAAATTCACATTAGAAGTAGTTAGTGGACTAACTATTCCAAATCAGTTGTCAAAAGGTGTGTCGCCGGCGATATTTTGTTGTGTTTTTTATGTGGGAACACAAAAATGGTGGTGGGAGGTGGATTGGTCACATTATGGTTTCTGATCCATTTTTTGTTCATACTTTTGCAAACTCCAACAAAATGTCATGATTTGGGCTCTTTTATAAATTATTAGTCTCACAAAGTATGGTTGTGGGATACAATCCAAAAACATCAAACCAATTAGGTGCACACAATCTTAAACTTTATTGGCAGGGTGGAGGTGGATGCGGGTGCGGTGGATGCGGTTTTGCGGTGGTAGTGTGTACATTTTCAATGGTAACCACTGGGAAGATTAACATAAATTTGAATTACTTTGCATTAAAAGGGTAAAATTCATATTATTACGGTTTCAGACAATTTGCCAATTCAAAGATTAAATGAATCAATAAATGATTAATTGGAAAATAGTACGCACTTTCCTCCCTATACATTCGTACATTACACTCTTTAAATTGATGATAATGGCAAAGGTTCAAATAACAAAAGGCTGAGCAATGAAATTTCAGAAAAAGTTATGTACACTAAGGTCTGTCATCCTGGACCTAGGACACATATGTGCAAAGGATGGCCAACTTTAACATGAATAGCGCCCTCACCTTGACAGTACAAACTGTCATTCCTATAAAACGGAAGGTTGGAAAGTGTTTTTTTGGGTAACTGTTAAACAATGGATCCTTTGACCTCAAAAACATTATACCCCAACAGTAAAATCAACATTGTAGGTAAAATAATAAATATTTGACACAAAATTGTTTTCTTATACCCCGAATAGAACCCCAATTTTTGACCCACCCTATAAAATGAATTTGGCTCGAGATAATTCAGACAAATTAATATATTGCTGAAATGTCTTTAATTTCCCCATCACAAAAATACACTTCCATTTTTATTTCAATATCCTGCATCAAGAATATGAAGAAAACAAAAATAGAGGTTTTAAAACTGCTTTGTGTGTTGGTTTCATCATTCATCATCATCCCGCCTGTATAATTTTTGTGACCAATACCTGTATAGATCATTCCAATCATGCGTAGCTGAATGCCCCACCTTATCAGCTTTCCGAAATATATCTTTCAAATGCTTCTGATAAAGACCATTAACTGCAGTGTTATTGTTTTGAGAGGTTGATTTTTGTTTTGTCAGAATTGGGAGATATGACGACAAATTGAGCCGGCCGCCCCACCTTAAAAAAAAAACATGACCTTTTGTTTTATATTTTGGTTTATGTCAATAATAAATGAACCTTTCAAACACTGGACTGCCCTGGTCCATAATTATGAGGCCAGGTTTGTTGCTTTGGCACCTATTGTGGGCCATTTGTTTTCAAGGACATTATAATACCTAATTTGCATATTGAGCAAATAAAAGAGATTTCACCTTATATTACCGTCAGAATCAATACTAATTAGTAGGATGCTAGACCTACTGTTTGATTACATCACGTGAATTTTTGGTATTATCATAACCTAATTTGCATATTTTTAGCAAATGAGAAGAGGTCACTCCTACCAATGGAATGACAAGCCCCAATAAACTTCATTATTATGTTTCAGAGATCTTCCATCCTAAACCTTTGTACACAGCTTAAGGAACAATAAAACCATGCACCAAAGATGGGTACATGAGTTTTGGTACCATGAATGAGTTTTAAAAAAAGACCAGGACATAGTTTTAATGGAAGGTTACTGATTGTTTGAATTTGTTTAGGGTGTGTCCATTTCTTGGGGTGTCATTATTTTGGGTTTGTGCTGTCTACTGTTTTGCATTTTTGGTGGTTATTGGTTACATTTCTTGGTGGTTCCCCAGTTCCATTCTTTGGTGGTTCCCATTCCCTTTCTTTTCTTTGGTGGGTCCCGGTGTCTAGTGGTTCCATCTCTTTGGTGGTCCCTGTGATGTTGGTTCGATTCTTTTAGTGGTCTGGTTCTACATTCTATTTTTTTTTTTGTGTACTTCCAAGTAATCTGTTTCAATAAGGAATTCAAAAACTCTGTGAAAATAGTGTTTGTATATCTTCATACCCTCCAAAGTTGGCCCACTTTTGCGTAGAAATAGATCAACCAACCTCCCAATGGGCCGATCAGAAAGTGCAGTTTACTGTGTGTTGAAGAGTCAAAGTTGGGTATTTGTTTTTCCTGGATAAGTGCTCATGCTAAACCTTTGTGCGGCAAGGACTCCCATCTAGCCTGCGGTTGCTCTTTGCTTTTTCCGAACGATAGCCCCTACTATCTCCTCACCCTAAGCCAGAGCGGCAGTTCGTTAAAAAAAACAGGCTCCACTGTGTCACAAAGCAAGAATTTTGGTATATTAAGTCTCGATGACACAAAAATATGTGCATATATGAAAAACTTTGATGTCTTAGAATCCCTACTAGCTCGATTTAAAAAATACAAACGGTGCACACGCTCATGTTAAATCCGTGAATGTTGGCCCTAAAAGGGCATGTGACCAAAAGTGACCGAAAAATTGAAGCTAAACACAGTCGTCTCCCACGTCCATGACTTCGGTGTATGTTTCGTAAATTTAGTGGTCATCAGGAAATCCCGCGTTGCTCGTGCCTATAATCTAAGCCCTTCGGAAGTTTGTTAAAATCCACAAAAAGACAGTGTCTGGAGTGTATCCCTTGAATGCGCTGGTAGTATCCTAGCTGGAACCAGGGAAAAGCAGAGGCCCTGAACCGTCAATTCTGTTCCGTCTGTATTCAAGAAAGACTCACAGATTTCCAGGATCTTGGACAAAGTAGTGGTTCCTGATATTCACGATCTTGAAATCAACCACCAAGGGGATTGAAAAATTACTCAATGATTTAAATCCGAATTGTAAAGGCAGCCGGCCCTGCAACATTACTGGTTTTAAATCGTGTTCAACAAGTATTGCACTGATTCTCCAAAAGCTTTTCCAAAAATCAATCCACTGCGAAACTTTCTGAAGACTGGTTGAAAAGTAACAGACACTCCCATTTACAAAACAAATCAAGCGCTCAGATCCGGAAAATTATCGCCCAGTGTCCCTCACCTTCTTCATTTGCCAACTTTGGAACATTATTTGCCATAAACACATCATGGCGCCACACCTTGAGAAAATGGAATCCTAGCCTCGACCAACAAACACGGCTTTAGAGAAAAAGGACGTTTCATGTTGAAACCCAGTTGCGCTCTGACCAACGACCTCAATATTATCTGGATAATCGCAGCCAGCCGATTCATAACATGGGATTTCAGCAAGGGACGTTTGAAACCGTTCCCATAAGTAGACTCCTGACCAAACTACATCAGGTTGGTATTCGCAACAACATTTACTCTTGGATCGACTCCTTCCTCAACAAACGTCATCAGAAGGTTGTAGTTGAGGGAGATTCATCTTCTGAGTCTCCAGTAGAGTACGGCGTTCATCAGGGGCCGTTTTGGGACCCTGCTGTTTTTAATCTATATCAATGACTTGCCAGATTTGCTTTATGAGACGACTGCATAGTTATAGAGAAATAAAAACAGTCAGTGATGCAAGATTCCTCCAGGATGATGTTGATAAGCTTTGCCAATGGGAAAACACCGGCAGATGGGCTTTAATCACAAAAATGTTTCTCAATGAGATGACTCAAAAAACTAAACCACTCAGTAATCATTATCATATGGAAGGCACTCTAATGAAGAGTGCGACAACACTCAACCTTATTGGAGTGGAGTGTCATCTGACCTTTCTTGGAATAACATATAAATAGACTGCAGCCAAAGCAATAGAACTCTGGGTCTACTTAGAAGAACGGTTTCTTGAAAACCTTTACTGTGTGACAGAGCCAC
>JAMKCH010027307.1:0-37318 GCA_023653785.1 Ophioderma brevispina | reverse complement strand
CTGTTGACTTTCAAAATTTATGCTGCAAGATTATGCATCCGGTGATGGTTGGTGTTTTCCAACATCTGAGAGAAGATTCCTTCTTATCTGCCAAGTTAAAAGTGAAAAAAACTACCAAAAACACAGTTAAACACAAATGATTAGTTAAATTCATGTCTAAAAAAATTCCCTCTAATATTTGTGCTGTATTTAAAGGTCCATGGTACGATCGATAATAGCCTCGTCCCCAGGGACCCCAGATTTACCGGAAGTGGTCAAAAGGTGGTGTATCAGAAGAAATCTATATTTTTCATTTACCCTCAGCCTGTGAAATCTTATGGATCTAAGTGATGTGTGGTTTGGATGATTATGAGCGAAAAATATGCCCCATTTTGGTTTCGACCCCCAATATTAGTGTACATAGTAACTCTATGGGGATTACAAAATCAAAGTTTTAGCTCTCACTTCAAAACTTCAAAAATCAATATCAAGCGCGAAAAATTTACAAATTAGGGTTTTGAGGTGAGGCCACATACTATCAATATTAAAAATTATAGGACCGCTTAAAATTCGGGCCACCCCCCTTTAAACCTTATTTCTATATTTTAATAGGCTACGTCTATTAGAATATAGAAAGTAACACCGGGATTGAACAAACGTAATTTCGCTCCTCAAAGATAACCACCAGACTCAATTTCTAAAACCAAAAGAACTGTTGGCGATATAAGTTCCTGTGTAGGTCCCCGCCTTGGAAATTCACTCCCACCTTATCAGAGAGGCCCCATCACTTCAGGTTTT
Organism: Ophioderma brevispina; assembly: GCA_023653785.1. Lineage (NCBI taxonomy): Eukaryota > Metazoa > Echinodermata > Ophiuroidea > Amphilepidida > Ophiodermatidae > Ophioderma > Ophioderma brevispina. The sequence continues at coordinate 36,541 of JAMKCH010027307.1, read as the reverse complement.
AAAAAGCAAATTAAGACTCACTGTTTGAATGACTGTATTTTTGTTGTTGTTGTAAAGCGCTTTGATCTGGGGAAAGCGCTATATAAATTCTTTTATGTATGTATGTATGTTATTGTACGTCTGTTCTGTCTGTCAGTCAAAATGTCTATTGCCTGTTCCTCAGACCGGTCGGATCATTACGCTCATGAATCTTGGTGGGTGGGCGTCGTAGCTGGGTCTGGCACAGTTTGTTTGCTTAGCGGATGCTGCCCTACAAGCGGTGTGAAAGCAGGTATAGTTCGGTGGGAGCCATAGTCGGGGCTCCATTAGACGATAACGGAATAAAAGCGTGAAACTAATGTTGCGTGAAGAGCACTGAATCGATTGCCCTATTGTTCACCATTGTTCCCGGAATATGAGTCCGCGGACCAATAATTACTTCTACAACCGGTTTTTGTGTGGAAGTGAGATATACTCTCCGGGCTCTCAGTATAGGAACAAAGTGGTGAACAAATAAGGCAATCGATTCAGTTGGACTCTTCACCCAACTTAGTTTCGGGCTTTATTCCGTTGTCGTCTATGGAGCTCGGACTATGATACCTGACGGACCCTATGATACTTTTACACCGGGTAACCGGGTAATCCGCAGAAAAAACTTCAAACCGTAGTAGTCCTTTAAAAAGATCAGGTAATCGTTGAAAGACGGAAACCACAAGTGATTTATTATTGAATGTAAAAAATGTTTAAGAATGTCATATGTTAATTCAAAAGTTCTCCCTAAAAAACTCTGGCTGTGTAGGCCTTGTCACATTACACCATTGCAATCATTCACTGGAGAGATGGGGATAATTTCTATTAAGAAATACACACAGCAGAAAAAGTTTATCTCTGATTCGGTTTGTAATGTAAAGCATAAGCACTAACTTAGGCATTGTTAACTGTTTAAGTCACAAAGTAGCGCAGTCACAATAGATATGGCGGTAACAAAAAAAGCTGTGTGAAAAAAATGTTAAAATCTCTTGAAAACATTAAAAAAGCTGTAGTAGTAGTAGTAAAATGTTATTTTCACGATAATTATTGTTTTACAGGAGGTTGTGATTGAGGTTATTAACATATTTTACATAAAATCCGTAATCATTGCATTTCGTTAAACTCAATGATGGAAAACTATTTCCGTTTGCTCCGTCATGCTCTGTATGACGCTGTGCAGTCAGGCTTTACGAAGGAATGGCAATACCCCTCATTTGCATCCATGGGGACTGCCATGGTAAACGTTTACCATATTTAAGCCGGTGGGCAAGCGTTATTTCGGGTGGCTGCTTGATTCGGGCAAATCATTCAACATAATATAAGCTGCTAGGAACCAATAATACCGACATTTGAGTTAACATGGTCTTTTATAAATATGTACTCTATTTGTTCATTATCTCGAGTAAGGATCCACTTAAAACTATATTCCTTACAATAGGTTTAACGATGACCTAAAATAAAATTGCGTGATTTCTTCCACAAAGTTATTATATCGATCAAACTGTTGAATTTAACTCACAAATTTTGGCCATTTTGTGGTACTTTGGAGACAATTACACAGCCATCCGGATATGAAGCAATATATGCTTGATTAGAGTTTCTGATGGCTCGTGAAAATATATTACTAATACATAAATTTTATAAATCCCATATAATATTATTTACAGGCCCATATTCCGCATTTTTCAATGTTTTTGCATTTTTGGACCGCCATCGGAATATTGCTGGAATGCTGCATGTTCATTGTGTTTAACATATTGAAGTGTGTTTAATGAAAATAAAAGGAAGTCTAAACGGTTGTTTGGTTGTGCACTGGTGTATTTTTAATTTTGCCTTATGACTCATACTCTAATTTTGCGAATGTAAAATGATGCACATACACGCTCTGAAAAATTAGCAACATATTTTTGTTTGGCCAATCATAATCATAATTAAACAAGTTCCTCCCGTAGAGAACAGAAATAACATTCAAAGCCACGGGAAACACACTTGGCCCAACTGCTGATTTGTTTTTGGACTTCAAAGAACTACTGCCAAATACACGGAAAAAGACAAGAAAATATTGTAAATGAAATTATTAATTTATGGTCCGACCACTTCAGGTTCAGACGATGGAGTACATGTATAGTGTATAATTACTGTCCATTCAATTAGCTAGACCCTCGGTTTTTAAAAGTGTCGGGAAAAAATCGTGAAAGAAAAGTTTGTATTCACGAAATTACCCAACAGGGATTTTTAAATTTCAAAACATATGGATGAAATGTTACTTACATCTCTGAAATTTGACCCTTTTCCCCTCAAAGTTGCAATGATATGTCCCATCGTTTTTGGTATCATTAACAAGACGTGTGAGGTGGCTTTGGTATTATACCTACGAGGTAGGAAGCGACTATCGATGCAGTGGATATCCCTGCGATCAATAACCGGCGGACCAGAAGACTTGGTCGGACAGTAAATCCTGCTGCATATTGGTGCATCTTTCTTAAAAGCACATACAAATATGTATTGCTTATTTGGTATTAAAAGTTTAGAAGCGACATATTGTTGTATAGACGATGTGCCAGGTGACGTCACCGCCGGGCAACACAATTGCGTTTCCGACGGTATGTGTGAGCACCCTGTAGGGCTTGGTTGTGCTTTTAAATCTTCGCGCTCAAATCAGATAGCTCATTGAATAGTTGATGTAGCTGTATGTGATGTCCTTCCGACCTCGATCACGTCAGTAAACCAGGTTGCTAAGTTGCGTTTGTAACATTGATGTCACATCCATCTATACCGCACCACCATGAATATACACAAAAGTTGATCAGGACAATTATTACTACATTCAAATCCCGGCAATAAAAAAGACGCTATTTATACATTACAAGCATGTTGATGATCATCGATCATGTTTTCTAACGGCGCAAGAGCGATGCAATGTTTTACACCGGGGTTTAACACACCTATCTTATAAATGGACATTCCTGAAAAAATTTATGCTCATTACGAATATTCGGCTGGTTCCGAATTCCTTGCCGATTGGTGGCCAAAATTCGCAGAAATTGAATATAATTGGGTGTGAAGAAATACTTTCAAGCACGCACCTTCAAAATCTTGATGGGTAATTAGATGAATACCAACATTTCTCAAAAATAGTTGCATGCATGTTTATTTGTGTTTTTAAAATTAATTAAAAACAGATGGTCTAAGCTATTGAAGGACCGTAGGGTCGCATTTAGACGATCGGTCAGAACATGGAGGTAGGAAGAGAAATGAAAAGCTCTTCCTAAATTGCATTACGCAACGCCGATTATCCCAGTTATACCACTTGGCAACTTATTGTAAAAGCATTGACCAACAAAGGCCACTTCTCGGCATGGAGTACGCTTTCATGTTCCATGATCATCGCCGACGAAACGGCACGCTCATTAAAGCAAATATGACCTGTGCGCGACTGAAAGGTATAATCCCCGAGGCGCAGTGGTTTTTTTACATTTAGAGACGAAAACAAAGAGACTGAGTCGCTTCCCGCCGAAATTCTGAGTATTTCAGTCCAACAAATCGGAGATAGCATGTTCCTCCTAATATGAGTACTTGACTTCTAGTTTTTGAAAACTTGGATGTTTTGTAAACGCCGATTTTCAGTCTGATTTTGGATACGACCATCTAACTTGGAATTGGGAGAAAAATGCTTATCTAACAATGACACAAACTGACAGTGCCCTAAGTTGCCGTATTTCTCATCTTGTCCCCAATTTGGTCATATTTGTACCCCAGCAATTAACCCTAATTTTAGTTAAGCAGATAATGGTTAAAAATTGTGCATTTTGTTAAAAAGCACAATGGGCATAGAGGTCGAAGAATTAAATTTGGAACAATTGATATGGAATCACCTGCACATGTTTTCAAGTTCAATGTCACCAGAGTTTCATAAAAGGTCAATGAGGTCCAAATTACTAAAACATGCAGAATACGGTTCATAAACTCTAACACATCATAAACATTTTCATGGATCTCATTGTGATATACATTTCGCTTAATCAAAGAGGGTCCTTCTTCATTTAAAGGGACACGATGAGATTTTTCTGAGGATTACAAATTTGTATAAATTTGCACTTTGTTGTAGAATACCAACCGAGTACATTCGTAGGTTTAGATTGAACAAAGAAAAGAAAACAAAAAAGTAAGTTTTTGAACGTCCTGCTGTCCCTGATCCGGCCCCATAAACAGCATACTCGGATATCTGTCATGCACGACAGAATACAAAAGCATATTATTACATGAGATGGCTTTTAACTGCTTATTCCCCGCCATGTTTTGATTTATATAATAAATTGGTAAAATTGTTTAAAAATGGGAGGGGCATAAAACAAAAAATTTTTTTTTTGCTGGAAATGGCTCTCTTAATCTCTTTAATTATACATTCACATAACCTGAACATTTTCATGAAGAATACAGGGACATAGCTCACTGGGATACATTTTCGGTGATTTGTTTGAAAATTCTACAAGTCATATCACACACATTTTAATCACCCCAAGCCACCAAAATAGAAAACAATCGGATTATATATTTTTTTAGCTTTTACACTGTGACTGGTCCACATTTTAAAGAAGGGGAAAATCATAAGTGCTGTGTCTGGGAGCATGAATACCTGTTTTTTGGTCATGAAGGGGGTAGCTGTTCAAAATAGGCCAGGTAAACACTCCAAGCGGTAATGCTTTTAAGACTTTGGATTTTTTTTTTTTGTTTAATGAGGCGAAGCACTCAATTGAGTACAATGGCCAATAGGTAGAGAGAAGGAGAAAGCTCTATTAAGCAATAATGCACATTTTGAGAGCGCCCTCCAATTTTCAATTTTTAAATGAATTTTGGAGATTTTTTACATAGTATGCATTGGTAACTGGTTGGGTAAAGTATAACCTGGGAAAATGTTAAGCTCGAAAATTCTATGTGTCCCCAACCGATGAATTTTGGTAATAAATAACTATTATCGGGATCGCCGTAATAATCAGCCTTCCAATGTTAATAGCCGGGAAACAAGCGCCATGTACGTTGTCTACGCTCATCCCTTAGTGGTTTTATTTGTTTCAGACATGCACGTCAAGTTAGAGGTTTATTTTTTTAAGTTGGCACTATTTCATCATGGACGGACATAAACTTAGCCATTTACTCGCCCGTTAAGTCCAATTGGGATCCCCAATTCGAATTACAAAATCGCTTATTTTATGATAATACACATTTTTTAGCATTCTCGTTCCATGTATAGTTCCCTAGACAATTACCAACGTAACTCGGCAAAAATATCAAATTTTGAACATTGGGGGCGTTCTTCAAAAAATGTGCCATTTTGCTCTATACCCACCTTTCTGAAATGTTGCCCTCAGCCCCTTTTCCCACCAAGATGTGTTGAAAACCAAAATGTCAAAAATCAATTGATATAAGGGCCAGGCCAGCCCTAGGCCCTCCTCGTTGAATATGCTCCATTGATAATAGATTTATTCATCTGTATATTTTTTTTTTTTTTTTTTTACTATAACTTTGTTACTTTAGCAGAGTAAATTAATAAAATAAACAATGGACAGGTGGAAATTTCAATGGGAAACAGCTGAAAATGTCCATAATTGGTGCAGAATGTGTCTAGAATATAACTAACAGTCCCCCAAAAATCCCCGTTGTGCATTTTCCGAAATAAGGGGGCAAGTTTGGTACAGGGGTAAATTACGAAATATTTCAATTGTCCTTAAATGTTGCCAATTTTTGTCATGTCCCAAGATTAGAAAAAAGGTATAGGTTTCCCTATCTTTGGCTTGTAGTTTTAATAACTATATGGTAAAAAAGGCTCAAGTCTCCTGGGGGTAAATTTTTCAGAATGATCGGATTCTTCTAAAGATGTGGTCAAATCTTCACATATTTGTACATGAACAAAAAGCATATTTAACCAGGTGATGGTCATTACTTGCAAAATTACAGGCCAAGTGTGATGGGGTTCTACAGACTCTATGGGGGTCACTGCTTCCTGCTCTTATATGTCAATATTGAATCAATGTAAGGTGATTTGAATGAAACATTTTCTGTTTTAATATGACTCTACAAGCAATTTGAATCTGGTTTCTATGAAATTGGATCATTTTTGAATATTTACTCCCCAGGATACCTTGATTGATTTAGGTCTGTAGTACCTAAACTACAGGTTGTATAGGGGAGCAACTAGACCTTTTGTATTGATCCCTTGGCTGACAAAAATGTTGGAACCCATTAAGGACATTCTAATATTTTGTAATTTTACCCCTTGTCACCAACTTTGCCCCCTTAATTTCCCTGAAAAAGCACAAGAAGGATTTTAGGGGACTTTTCGTATAGTTATTCTAGACCATTTCTGCACCATCCTTACATTTTCAGCTTGTTCTCAGACATTTCCACGTTAAACTAAAATTCTTGGCCTAATGCAAATAACAACGTTTATATATATATATACGAATCAATGTTAAGCTGAAATGCATGTGCATCCAAACATCAGTGGCGTAACGGGCCGGGGGGGGGGGGGGGGGGGGGCGGCAAGGGGGCATGTTGCCCCCTGAGACTACTTTGGCCGGGAAAAAATTGCAAAAATCATGCTAAATCAGCCGTTTTTAGCCTCTGACCCCCACCCCCTCAGAGCAGGCAGGCCCGTTACGCGCCCGGATCAACATTCAAGCCTCGATGTACATTCAATGCCGGTGGAAATATGGGCAATGGGTCATCCATTTTAACAATCGCCAAGGGTCGCATATTTCACTAAAATGTGGCCAATGTCGGGACAAAAAAAAAAAAACGGGCAACTTTCGGGCACTGTCAAGTTTGGTGTCATTGTTTAGATACGGCATTTGTCTTGTCCCAATTCAAGTTAGATTTTCGTCTCCAAATATCATACTTTAGAAATACGGGCGTTACAAAACATTAACAAGCTGAAAAGTACGAGGTTAAAACTGAATCATGTAACTCCCATCTTAGAACATGCCATCTACTACTTTTAATAAATGACCTCAAATGATCTCAAATGACCCCAAAGGAACTTGTTTTACCTTGAAGATGATGGACGGTGACGTGTATGCAAGCCATAAGTCCAGAACGGATTGCCACAGCACCGCGTTGCGACATTTCGGCAACGGTTGCAATAAAGTCGAACGACGTTTCCAGAAAGTACAACGCGTTGCGGCGGTCGGCCAATTATACATGACGAATTTCTGTGACGTATTTCAAAAATAGACCCACACCCCGTTCAAAGTATCTAGCAACGCGTTGTGGAAACTCCAACGCGTTGCAAGCCTTCACAACGCGTTGCGACCTTCACAACGCGTTGCGACCTTCGCAACGCGTTGCGAAGTTCACAAGCCATACGGGTCCTAAAAAACGTATTGCCCGCAACGCGTTGTGATAAAGTAGCACTCGTTGCGACATTTGGCAACGCGTTATGGGCGGGGCGCGTCGGGGCCAAATCAAACATCCTGCATTTACTGTGACTTATTCAAAAAAAATAGATTCCACAAACTCTGTTGCGGCAATTCGTTATGACCCTTATGGCTTCACAACGCGTTTGCAAGCCTTCACAACGCGTTGCGAGCTTCACAACACGTTGTAAACTTCACAACGCGTTGTGAAGGCATAGGGTCATAACGTATTGCCGTAACGCGTTGCGAAGGTTTGCAACGCTTTGTGAAGGGCGCAAACGCGTTGTGGAGATTTATATTTTTGAAATACGTCACAGATTCATGCAATTTTGATTGCCGACACCGCAACGGGGGCGTTGCCGAAATGGTGTTCGCAAGCGTTTGTCTGAAATGTCGCAAACGCGTTGCCAAATGTTCGCAACGCGTTGCCGAATGTCGCCACGCGTGTGTGACTCTTCTCAACAACGCGTTGGCGACAATACTTTCATGAACCCTTATGGCTTGTGGACCTTAGCAACGCGTTGTTAACTTGCAACGCGTTGTGAAGCTCGCAACGCGTTGTGAAGGTTTGCAACGTTCGTTGCAAAGTATCTAGCAACGCGTTTGTGGGTTTTTATTTTTTGAAATACGTCACAGAAAATCATGATTTTGATTGGCCGAGGTCGCAACGCGTTGCCGAAATGTTTGCAACGCGTTGCAACTTTTTCGCAACGCGTTGCAGCAATACGTTATGGATGTGGCCTTTCTGGCTTGCCCATAGACGTGGTTCATCTCTAAAAATAATTCAATAATCACATATTTAATTGTAACATTATGCCAAGTTTCATGCTGTTATAAGAAATCACACTTCTTACAATATATTTCGCATCTGCCTTACTATGTACATCGATGCAATGTTATTGCACATTCATTCAGCCATCCAATCTTGATCTCGTGTTGTTTGTACCAATACAATAGTTTTTACGACCTGTTTTACGATCGCGGCGATGATCATCGTCAAATGGATTTGGGAAGAGCTTTCTCCTTCTCTCCTAACCTCCATGGTCAGAATCAATAGGGTGCTTCTATTTAAGTATCCTGCATTTTGCCGGCAAAAAGTCGAGGTCAGTGGTCATGGGTACATGCACTGACCTCTACACAGGGATAGCGGGTCTGAGTCGCCGATTGAACAACAGGAAGTTGCTTTCCGCCTTAGCAATATGGCCGGGAAACAGATTCATACACCCCAGGTGCCACATTCACACAGTGTGTCGTTGTTATACAAAATTCCTTTAAACTTTGACAATAAAGTGAAGCCACATTGTGCAGTCAAATGCAACTTCCTGTGCAGGCACCCCGCCTATCCATTCTTACAGTCATATTCCAACGCTTCTCGTGCTAGCGTCTTTTGTTGATATCCTTTGTTTCCGGGCGTTTTTAATTGGAAGCACAGTGGTATCACTTTCTCTTACCCTAATAAGGAAGCCTTATCTCCAAATAACCTCCGTTAACTTGAGATCACGCTTCGTTACTGGCGATAACAAATAAAGCTGACCCCAAATAACGCGTCTTATTTGGGGTTAAAGGTGTCAACGAGAGATTTCACATATCTGTGTAACCCTACACAACTCGAAAGTACTGATTTTTGCCCTGATGTAAAGAAGCCGTCTCAAAAATTATCCCCATCCGGAAAGGATTAAGCCTGAGAAATGTTTTTGGTATCAAAATTTGTGAACTTTCTAATTTCGTATAGGAGCAAATAAATAGAAATTTCATTCACTCCTTATTTGGGGTTAACAAACCTTACAATCTCTAGATAAAAACCTTATCTAGGGATAGGCCCTTTATCTCCAAATACGCCCGTTAACTCAGCGATAACAAAGCCTTAACCCCAAATAACGGCCTTTCTCGAGAAAACAAAGCTTACCCAAATACGTCCTTATCTGGGTTAACAAAGCTTTCTCTAGATAAGAAACCGTATCTAGGGATTAAGGCCACTTTAATCACCAAATACGGTCGTTAACTCAAGATAACAAGCTAAACCCCAAATAATGGTCCGTATCTCTAGATAACAAGCTAGACTCGCAAATACGCGCCTTATCTAGGGTACAAAGCTGAACCTCACATAATGGTCCTTATAAGCCTTTTTCTAGACCTAACCAGCTTGAACCCTCAATAAAAACGCGCCTTATTGGTATAACACTCCTAACAATAACGGTCCTTATCTGGAAGTTAAAAAAGCTTATTCCACTTTGTTTTCACAGTTAAGGGATGCCTATCTCGGAGATAGACGCTCTTTTAACCTGGAGATCACAAATCTGCAACCTAATAACGGGCTTTCTCTGTAGTTAAAACAAGCTTTTCTTGATCTAAGGCTTTCCTTATCTTAAGAGATAAGGAACCTTATTCCCAAGATAAGCTTTGTTTAACCCCCAATAAGGACAGTTATTTGGGGTTCACTTTTTATCTCCAAATAAGGTCCGTTTATTTGGGGCAGCTTTTCTAACTCCAAAGGATTGTTAACTCAAGATAAGCGCGGTTATTGAGTTCAAGCTTTGTTATCTCGAGATAACTTTTGTTAACACTAGATCAGAACGTTATTTGGGGTTAGCTTTGCTAACTCCATAGAGGAGTGTTAACTCAAGTTAAGGACCGTTATTTTGGTTCAGTTTTGTTATCTCCAATTAACGAATCGTTAATCCCAGATAAGGACCGTTAATTTGGGGTTCAGCTTGTTAACCCATAGATAAGGGCCGTTATTTGGAGTTAAGCTTTTTTTTATCTCCAATAATGGCGCGTTTTGTGGTTCAGCTTTGCTAAACCCCTAGATAGGAGTGTTAACTCCAGATACGGTGTGTTATTGGGGTTCAGCTTTCCTTCTGAGATAAGGGTGCCTTATCGCGAGATAAGGGACCTTTCCTGAGAAAGCTTGTTGTTTAACCCGCATATAGATAAGGGTCGTTATTGGGGTTCAGCTCTGTTTTATTTCGAGATAAAACATTGTTAATTAAGCGCGTTTTTGGGGTTCAAGCGTTGTTAACCCTAGATAAGGCGCGTTATGGTGAGGTTTCCGCTTTGTTTCATCTCCGGTTAAAACGAAGCGGTTATCTCCGTATAACGGAGTGTTTATTTGGAGATAAGGCTTCCTTTATCTAGGGATAAGAAGAAAATGATCACTTGTGCTTTCCAATGCGTTATCTACTACGAATCGGTTTCGAGAAGGCTACGAGGTTTTTATTATTTTTTAATATCGCAATTTTTGAAGTTTTTTTATTTTTTGCTTTTTTTAAGTTTTTTAACTTTTTTAATTTTGTGATTTTTTTTAAAGTTTCCCCATTTCAAACGTATCAATTTAATTTCACGCCAACCTTTATCCATTTTATGGTTGTCAATCTTTTTAGGTATAGATGATTATTTTTAATTACCACAAAACAAAAAACTATATGTTTCGAAATCTCTGACTCAGCCTTTAAGCAGTGGAGATTAAGGTCGTAGGGTCAAGATGGATCAGACTATGTTTTCGTGTCGTTGAAGATGGTAATTCGGTTTAAAGTTTTCATTTCAAGTAAGGCTTCAATTCAAACCAAATTTCGGGACACTGTAAAATGTGGGATCATTAAAAAAAAAGTCCTGTTATTGGCAGTTATTTGCACGTTTCGAGTCCCAGGTGACAGTTAAAACGACGTTGTTTATGTGAATATTTTTACAGTTGTAACAATGATCAGTGAGTGGAAAGGGAAGGAATGACCTTGAGGTACGTTGAGATTAAAATAAGGAAACAAAGCGGTCAAAATATGTTATTTTGTTACAATTGTGATGAGATTATGTGCAGTTGTAATCGTGACTTGGAGCTAAGACTTTACGTGTTTTAAATCACATTTATGCCATAGTTGAGCAATTCTTATTGATTGAGATACTTTGAGTTGATTTTTAAAAATCCCAGGCACAACCAAACAATTTGTTTATACCCCAACATGACGAATATATTGGTGTCAAGAGTCAACGACTGAATGCATCCGGATTTCGTTAATTACGTACCTGCACTCACTTCCTGCAAATTGTACACAAATAAACCGCCATTTTGTAGTGGAGTGTTAGTGCTGGCCTCCTATACTTCTATGTGAGTTACAAGTGTTGTTGTTGTGCTGCAGTAAGTAAAAGTATTGTATTCGAAATACATGAATATTCACTGGCAAAAAAGCACCATCTCAGTTCTGGAAAGCATCATCAAAACAATGTAGTGATGCAAATAACGTATGTCTATTGCGTTTATGAGTAAACTGAACTTGTAATTTTATTCAACTCTTGTCTTTTGGGAAGTCAGAGTGCTGGTACAGTGGCATTTTTCAAGCATTTTTTTCAGCATATGATCCTGGAGCATAATTTAGGGCCCAAATCTCAAGAAGCGTAGAGCTGCCTTCCGCAGAAATAAGTCAGTACTTTACCATTTTCACTCTTTTAAAAATGTTATAATTTTCATGATAAAACTGTTAAAGGTAAACTTCACACCTCACCTTTTCTCCCTCGAGGCCCTTTGGCCCGTGAATTCTCTCCAGTTACCTTCGGTTTGGCTAACTGTTTCTCGGTTTTTCTTTTATCAGTACGCTTCCATATTTTTCGGAAGGCGGACCCATGTCCTCCTGCCCTCTGTAACCAGGAATTGATGGCTGACAGTGGCAATTATCTTCCATCTGAGAAAGTATCTCATCTACTTCCAGTAATTTGTACTTCTACGGATGATCGTTTTGGATTCGGATCTTCTGGGTATGTAATGGTTAGAAACGAGTAAGCCCATTTTTTCTAAGAGACATTTTAACGAAAATATAATCTGCAAGCTTCTTGTTGCTATTTCGTAATCTTCCAAGTTGGCATCATAGAGCAATAACTTGATTCACGAGGGAGTGCAACAGTATTTTCATTCATTCCTCCTGGGTATTTTTTGGTTGGAGCCTCTATACTTGTTTGGGTTCATAAATGATGGTCCTTGCGTTTCCTATTCTATTGTCAATGTCCTCTATCCGCCTCCTTGTTTGCTAACTTTGGGCACCCAGGTAAGGCCAAGAAAAAAACAAGTTGTCTCAAAAGAACCACGTGAATTTGTTTAAAATTGCTCTTTTAGCGCATTATTATTTTTAAAAATGTCTTTCTCTGCTGGTTTCTTTTCATTTCAAACAACCTTTCATTTACTAGGTATGTATTTTACAGAGTTTCTATCCTTGATGTCGATTTTCAAGAACATAGTTAACGTTACGAAATTTGGGCACGCTTTACACCCCCCGAAAAAAGAAATGTACAAATACGTGCTATAAATATTTCATTGTGGGGTGTAAATCGTTCTACAACAACGGTATCTCCATCTCGCCAGCAAGGTATTCGAACGAACGTGTATCGGTAGAGGGAGATTATTAGAACGGCCATCTGGTGGAGTCGTGTTGGATCATTGTGTAACAAGTATACAAAAATGTTGATATTTTAATTTGGTTTTACATTTGAACCTTATTATTTTCCAAAAATATAAACTTGCTCAAGTCCAGGTTCAAATGATTTCACATGCATGAGCTCCCCTTCCCCCAATCCTTGCCACTTGCTTGCATAGATTTTTCTTTTTAAATAGTATGCAAATTGGAATTTCTACCCAGTGAATAAATTAAAATTGTGAGCGGACCAAGAGAGTTGGAGATTAATTGCTTTAAAACGTAGTTCCTCATCAAAAACTTTCCACATAATATTTTATTATTATACAATTTATTTGTATTTCGTTTTGTGTTTGGCGAGTGGAAAATGATTCATTTAAATATCTTTGTAGTGTGTGTTTTTAAAATTTTGCATTCTTGAAAAATCAGATAGTTATTAAAGTAACAAATCATAACAAATAAACACTGACATGACTTAGGTTTATTTTATAAATGCGTTTCTTAAATTGTGTACCATAGAGACCTAATTATTTGCTGACCACTCCTTAAATATTTCGGATGGTCCCTAATCATTCTACTCGAGCCGCTGAAATTTCGTGCAAATATTGTCGATGAGCACAGACAGGGTCTTGTAGATTTTGTTAAGATAAAGAATCTGTAACTCATTTGGTACTTTTGGATGGTTGGAAGTTTCTTTCAATAAATTCAGCATTTCTGGTGCACTACCATCTTGATTTGTATTTAAAGGTATTGGGTTGAAGGTGAAGAAAGTCACATGATCCAAAGTCATGAATTTTTATTTCCTTAAGTTGGTCCAAATTTTTGGTGGTAATAAAAATCGCATAGATTGAACAATAATAATTATTAAATCCCCCCCATTTCTTTTTTACTGTGCAGAAGAAAATGATACTTATATTTTGTTATATAAGCATATAAATAAAAAGGAAACCCCTGAGCAGGGAAGAGTTGATACAGCTTTCGCTTCTATAGCGTTGTACAAATGTGATAATGTGCTGACAAAATGGCCCAAACGTGCATGAGTAAAATAGATTATCGATTATTGCCAATAAGATTTCGGACTGCAAACTGCCTACTTTCAAAATATCCTTCTGAAAAAAAGTCCATCTTCTTCAAGACGGTTCAGAGAAAGAAATTCTTTATATTACCAGCCAGTTCAAAAATGGAAAGAGTCTGGTATTGGTGATATTAAGCCAGCGTAGTCAAGGAAATTGCTCCCTTTTGTTGCTAGGCCTCTTGCGCATATTTTTCAACCTTTCACTTTCCCCAGGTGTCTTCTCATCGTTCTGCAAATTGCAAAAGTCATTCCTATTTTTAAAACTGGATGATCCCAATTCCATTTTCAAACTACTGTCCTATCTCCCTCCTACCAAGCCTTCTGCAAAAATTCTTGAGCGCCGATTATAAATGCGTGATATTTTTTTTTATCTAACAATGTTACCAAGGGATGGGTGGTTTACTACCGACCCCCTTCAGAATTCGTAAAAGTACCCACCCGATGCTTATGCTTTTGATAACAATAGACTAGCTATGGTGTCCCTCTTTCCATTGATACCAATACGTACCAACATACCTAGTATGACGTCACAATGACGTCTTCAAGTCCGCGAGTTGGCGAAATTGGCATTTCCCACAAAAATAGGTTGAAAATCCACATTTTGCGCTAAAAAGTTATGAATATCGATTTCCATGCGGTTTTTTTCCCATTCAGCTCTAAAAATTATGGCAAATGACTAGTTTTACATTAACATAGAGTTTTAGAGCCATTACGGTGCATAATATTTTCAAAATGCAACATAAAATATCCTTGGCATGTCCAACCACCCCCCCCCCCTTACCCTCAACTTTGACGGCATACTTAACCCCGGTGGAGGTGGTACCATTCCGCCAAAACGACCAGAACGATGAGCGAATATTTACCTAGAGCTTTTATCCTTTCACATCAGCGCCCGGAGCAAAGTTCACTAGGGTGTGTAACCCCCCCCCCCTGGTAAGACGAGTGTTTAAATGTGTGTTTCCTTTATTATTTTGGCCAAAACGTAAGAAATTGATCGGTTGTGTGATTTTTTTTTCATTTCCTATACTTTGCACACAAACTGAAATTCGCCAAATTTTTGGGAGGGCCGGGCCGTGCATTATGACTTATATATGCAAGTTTCTGAAATTATTGGTGCTTATTTTGGTATCACTGATAGAGGAGACCCATAGCTATCCTTTGATACCAAAGTGTTCAAGGGGTTCGGTTATGTAAATTCTATGGAGGATGGCACAACCCCTCCACGGGTAGATTGTGTTACAAAAAACCTGCTGGGTGACAGATTTACTGAAGTGTTGTATTCATCACATTCCAAGAAATGGTGAATATTTTTAAAGACAAATCAAAAAGAGAACTCATCCTTGCTCTCCTCCTTGCTCATTGAACAATATTTGTTCTATTATAGTATTCCCCGAGTTTACCTTGAGTGAAATAAACTTGACGGGATAGGTAAATGATGCCTTTTTTGAAATCAGCGATTCCCATTAGTTAAAAACAACTCTAAAATCACTAAGTCACCGAGAAAAAAAGTTAATGTTGGTAGCCAGTGTAAATCCAGCATTCTAGTGCTATAAGTAATGTTGGAGTTGCTAAAATGCAAATCAATTTTCCCTCCCCCCTATATTCTATTTTTGTACTTTCCCTCCGCAACATATGACGCCATAGTGACATCATAATGTGTATGGTTGGTACTTAGTTTTGGTACCAATAGAATAAGAAGCTCTAAGCTATCCTTTGTACCAAATTGAGCAGTAATCGGATGTTCATTACCGAAAATCACACGGGGTGGTAATAACCCCCCCCCCCGGAGTTTTGTTACAAAAAATGGCTGAGGTAGACGAGGTTATAAGAAGCATCCTGTGATTGCCGGTTTTATATTATTCGTCAAAGTGATGAAGAGCATTTATGCAATGAGGTGGAATAACAAAGGATATGAATACTAATTTAAATAACAAAAAGAGCTCTTTACAAGCTAATGAATGATATATTTCCCCTTAATTTAACGTTAGGATTATTATTATAAAATTATTACCTTGTAAACATTTATGTATTGTATTTTTATAGTATATATATATCGATTTGTTACTCATAATCGTTTGTTTTGAATGAACATTATGAAATGAAATAAAATGAGTTAAAAGGGAACGTGATTTTGGAAAAATATTGGGATTGGTCGCCCAATGAAGCGCTTTTGCTGCTCATAACATCCAAACCAACCATCTTTTAGCGCATTACTCGTTTTGGTTTTATTTTAACTACATTTTTTTTTTTTTTTTTTTTAAAATATTCTTCTTTTTGCGTATGAGGCAGCGGCCTAAATATGTTGTAAACGGTGGAGCAAGCCCCTGTTGATTGTGGGGTTTTGCGAAGTCTATGTCCACCGGGACAGTTTTGCACTGTCTATCTTTCATTGATTTGCCAGTTTATTTTGACAAATATCTCTGTCTCATTCCAAGGCATTGTCTCTTTTTTAAAGATGGCGACCGTTTGTGAATTTCCCGTGTGTATCACGCAAATTACTGGAAATTGTTGGAGAGCTCTTCAGTAATTAATTAAAAGGTCATAACGAGGCTTTGTGCTTGATTTGACCTCGTTTCCTCCTTGATTTTGTTTTCGGTAAGAAAAAGAAAGCATGAACATGATGGTATATACTTTAAAATGCAGAATAGTTGAATGGTTACACTAACATCATTTTTCCACTTTCGCATCTTTTCTGTCATTAGCAAAAACGGAATGTTCCTTCAGCGAGTGTGGAAAAAGATCATCGATAAGGACAAGTTTTGTTGTCACGATCTACTGCGGAAATGCACTCCGTGGCAGGTAGGGGGGGTTTTTAACAAACTAATCTGGAAACAACCCAAAACGAATCTTCGGAATTCTTGAATTATATCCACGCATAACAAACACATAAAAATAAAACAAAAATATCATTAAATATCAGAATACCGATAAAATGAAGATTTTTTCTGTAACAAGACTTTTGCTTCTAATTATTATCATGAGAAAGGACTAAATAAAGGAATTTTCTTTTGGACAAATTTTGCGCATGAAAACTGCATATCGTTAGTGTCCTTCTGTAATATTAATTAAAATATGATGAATTACCGATGGAAGATATTAAAATTGTAAGAATACATTTGTACCAATACCCACACAAACTATTTATCATTACCATTCCTCTCTTACCAAATTACTGATATAATACTTATTAATATTGTATGCATGTAAAATCAATATTGTTGGAGAAATGAATTTTTGGCTGACTGCAAGTTTTCCCAAGCGCCTATGCAAAATGCTGCGTTATTTATCCTCTTATGACCATCAAATGACTTTTGACCCAAAGCCACACCTAAATAAAGATATCATTCCTTCATCCATCAGCTCATGTTAGTATCCAAGATAATGGGAATTCATTACACAGTGGGAGTATGACCACAGGGTTTCTAATGCTGTGAAATATACCGAAAATTCATGCAAAATTCTTCCTTTTAGGTCGTTGGTCCGATGTCATTGGAAATACCTTATGGCAGCATGAATCGTGTGGTTGTGTGTGTCAGGTTTTTTTATAGTCAATAGGTCTACCCTTAATGTTTTAAAATGTTATCCACTTTTCAGTTGCCCTTTTTTGTATGAGGGATCAACTTAAACTTGGTATGCTTATAATTACATTGAGACAAGGGTCATTCAGATGGTCACATATTGCTCTACACGTATCTTTTGACCACATAATCGGAAGATCTACTTGGAGCGCTCGCTTCTTTTTTCGTGTATTAATGGCGATGAGCAGTCCTGGACTCATTAGTGGATGTCCATCCGCGATTTTGTTACTTGACGTTAAACGGGTAATGTTTTGTTCTATCGATCCATGAACCAACGAATTCCACATTGCAAGTACAATTTACAACACCTCGCGTATGGTACCTAAGCCTCCTTTAACTTGTCCCTGGCTCAGGCCACTAAACGTCCTGTTCACGGCGGTTGTCTAGCTGTGTCGCTCGAGGCCAATTGAATTTCGTAGATTCCAGCAGACCAATCAACGACGGACAATTTGTTCTACAACGTCTTTAAGGCTTACTGTATTTTTGGACGAACGAAAACAGGAAACTCCATTGGATTTACACGCTTTTTCCGTTATGCACGTTTATCCTGCCAGAGGAATAAAGCCGTGTACTCCAATGGGAGTTCTGTTTCGTTCGTTTTTCGCAAAACACAGTAAGCCCGTGTTTAAATCCCCGGAGACAAAATAAAATACACTCGAGTTAAAACCCACGTAATTTTGTCAAATAGAGGGACACAAGGAATATCTGTGTAAAGCATCTCTCAATTTACTGATTTTGTGTATGCTTGGTAATTATTATCTAAAGATTTCAACATACTGTATATTATTCTCTACTTTTAGTTTGTTAAATGTTATTGTGGTTTAGTTTGATCTTAATCGCGTCATTTTAAAACAATTAAGGAGGATTTATCACGACTTTTCAGTACTACTGGTGAGTCCGTGTCTCCCTTTAGTACGTTGGAAACTATCCACAATAAGCACATTCCTAAGGACCCATTTAAAACCTTTTTCTTGCATATACAGTTGTAATGTGGATTTTGTAAAATCATTAACCTTCTTTGTCTTCTCTAATCTCTCTCTTTTTCTCCTCTCTAACCCTTTCCTCTCCTCTCTCCTCTTCTTTCTCGCTCCTATCTGCTCTCTCTCTCTCTCTTTAATTTCTTTTTTTTCATTACAGCAACTCCACGTTGGTAAACTAAAAACGAAGTTAGTTGCTCCGATACATTCTGTGCTCGGGTCTTT
Source organism: Ophioderma brevispina (assembly GCA_023653785.1). Classification (NCBI taxonomy): domain Eukaryota; kingdom Metazoa; phylum Echinodermata; class Ophiuroidea; order Amphilepidida; family Ophiodermatidae; genus Ophioderma; species Ophioderma brevispina. The sequence goes on along the minus strand of JAMKCH010027307.1, from coordinate 17,872 downwards.
GGATCTGTTACTCTTTCAATCTGACTTCACTCTGTTTGGCGCTGTCGCTATCACTCCAATACACGACACCCCACTCACACACAGACACCCATGCACACACTACACAGCAACCACTATCGCTCACACACACCCTTCCCTACATTCCCCCGCATACGCTTTCATTCAAATGAACTTATTGTTATAATTTCACAATACAAAATATAAATTACAAGAATGTCATAATAAAAATGTTACCTTCTTACTTTGGAAAGAACAGAAACATGAAAAAACCTTGTAGTGCGTTCCATTCAACTTCTAGCAAGTAACAACTTGCGTTACATAAAATACGTTTCTAATACATGGGTTTACTTTGGCTGGTAATATGACCCTGAATGTAACCTCCTATGTGTTTTAAATTCAGCTTGAACGTAAGTAATCTCGTAATTTGGGTCGGCCATACCTCAACTATACCACTTACAACACTTAACCTTACCTCAACACTGTCAGTCTATTGCTCCCAATCGACATCCAATCACGGGTCACAATACGAACTATTTAGACGCCATTGGTCAGTTGGTAAATTATTTTATTTCCAAATGCAAAAGAGTAATGGTTGTATGGAAAACACATACCAACCACAACTAAAGACAAGAGCTAAAGACTACCATCATGCTATACGTGTATCTCTGAAGACGAGGGCAACAAAGAACTGTTATGCTGATGCTCCGAGCATTTTGTAAATTATCTTGAAAAACAGTGGCGTATCCGTCGACACATCGCGGCCTGGCCGGCACTTCGACCAAATATAAGACAACGATCGAGAATTGGTGATAGAGTGGAACGAATGGAGCCGGTGTGGCAGGAGATACATCCTCGTGGGCTTCACAGGTCCGCGAAACAATTTTGAATAGGGCCAGTCGATTCAGTTGACTCCTTCAACGACAACTTAGTTTCACATGCTTATGCCGTTGTCGTTTATGGAGCCCGGACTATGAACCTAAGCCCGGACTATGATTACTTTTTCAAACCGGGTCTAATACAGTGTCCGTCAATCAAGCAATCATCAATCAATCACTTTTTATTTTCCATATATACATACTCATACATAACCAACTATATACATAACAGAAATGGCAATATGGAGGAGAGTTCCCAAAAAGGCCAATAAGGCCCGACAAGGAACGTTCCCTGAAAATACACACAAAAGTTTCAAAATCATAAATACCATTTTACAAAAAAAATCATACACGACTGATAAGAAGCTGAATAGACAAGACAAGGACGGTGCATCGTGACAAAATAATCATATTTAGAAAACGTTCAATTATATTTTGCGAGAAATTGGTTGCTTCATTGAAAACGGAAAGTTTTAACGGACATTAGATTGTTTTATTTTATTTTCTATCGAATTCCAAGAATAGGCCGTTGTTCGAATACTTGGTCAGAAACAGTCTTTGGTTCTGGGTTAAATGAGAATCATTACCGGTCTTTGCCTGATAGTCATGGATGTCAGAACGTTGTTATAAATAAAATAGTTATTCCAAATGCATTAGGCAATTCATTTCTTGCATATTTGAACATAAATACAAATGAAGCAATTAAAATAATACCAATAAAAAAAATAAGAATATTTTATTTGTGCAATAAAGGTGTGAAGGGCTTCTGTACTGACTGTTAGAAATGGTTCTTATTGATTGGCCCATTTTTTGGAGTTTGGCAAAGTTTATTTAAGTAGAATACCTGACATGTATTTCCCCATAATAAGTATTCCTTAAAATTAAGATAAGGCAAAAATAAAGTACAATAAGAGTATGAATACACTATCCGGAATAACATGTTTTAGTTGTTCAGGATGTCCAATATTTCTCGACAATGTTTTTGGAACGCAAATCGATATGATGGTTTCCAGTAAGGTTTTTCACATTCATTCTATTAATACAACCTAGAAAATTTTGGTATATTTCACTCTTTCCAATATTGTAGGGGTTATCTAATTGACATCACCTCTGGTTTTTACTCATTCACTGAACGTTATGTTAGGGGGTGGTGGCCAAATACCATGTAATTGTTTTGCTTGCGTAACTGATAATTTGGTTTGCTTGAACCAATTGCTTACTTCATTCAATTTCAAGCATCACAACACTTATTACAGTACTATCGATGTTTTCATGCCAGTAGAGAATTGTGGTATCACGGCAATAATATAAAATCAAGTACGTGAGAAGTATTGGTTATATCATTAACATAATAGTATAAAAAGAAGTGGACCCCAGTATCGATCCTTGCGGACACCACAAACAAATTTTTAATTAAATCCTGAATCGTAACGAATTATAAGAAACGTATTGTTTCTTCTGTTACTTAAGTAATCAAAACCATTCTATTACAATACCACGAAATCCGTAATGTTCTAATGTGAACGAAGAAGTAACTTGTGATCGACTGGTATCGAAAGCTTACGATAAACTAAGAATATACCAATGGTTGTTTCATTTCTTTCGGCACTGCAGTATTATTTTATCCACCAATTCCGATAAGGGCCATATATGTAGAATGCTTGGACGAAAACCAAATTGTCTATCATTAAGGATTTCATGGGGTGTTTATAAATATCAATAACATCATCAAATATAAGTTCTTTCTAGTATTTTCGAAAAACATGGTAAAAGAGACACTGGGCGATAATTGAGAACAATTCAACATCTTGTTTCTTATAAATTGGTATTACCTTAGCTATTTTAAGCTTTTCAGGAACGACCCAGTCGATATAGATACATTAAATATTCTTGTAAGCGGAGTAACTATTTCTTTGGCAACTTTCTTTATTATGAAATTACCAATGTTATCATTACCAGCACTCTTGTTTTGACTGAATTTCTCAATTATCTTAGTAATATCAATTTCAACAATTGGTTTCATGTACATACTACAGTGTTTTGAATCTTTAAGGTAATCAAAATAGTTTTTACCCGTATTTTTTTATATTGGATGCAAGCTTTGGACCAATATTTACAAAGAAATCATTGAAATGATTAGAAATATCTACAGAGTTAGTGAAAAGGTTGCCTTTGCCAGAGTTAGTGAAAAGGATGGCTTTGAAAACTCAGTCCGTGTGACTGAGTGTCCTACCACCCATATGTCTATTGTGTTCTCTATTGAGTGCTGTATGCATCATTTGTTTCAGCACTGTACCCAAATGGCCTCGTCTGCAAGGTCACGATTTATTCCGTACATGTTGCTATGGTAGCTAGGACACTCTCTCATAGGGGACACTCAGTTTCTTTACACCGGAAAACTCATTTCATTTAGGCAATGTATCGCGTGTGAAGTAGCTTTCGGGTAGCTCTTATACTCCTCGCAGATTTTTAAGCGACGTTGATACATTTCGAGAAAAAAATGCCAACGCAGAATGCAAATTGCCAATCTTCAGCACACCGACCTCAAAATCCCGGGTACGCCACTGTTGAGAAACGCCTTTTATTGTGTATGATGAAACCTACTGCATTTGTACATATCGCTTCATGATATTGACCGGACAGTAAAAACAAAGATTGGTAAAAACAGTATTAGTTTATTTCCTATTGAAACCCTAATATGATGAGTTTATATCATTTTACAACAATTTGTCGAAATATTGAGCAGTAGGCTATACACCAAAAATTAGGCTTTAACCCCACGTGGCTAAAACATCCGGTGCTTGTATATTGTTTTTACACAATCGATTGTGGTAAAATTCTCGCCTAAGATCCGAAATCCCGTGTTCGAGTTCCAGGCGCTGCGATTTGTTTAATTTTTCTAAAATAATATATCAGCGTGGATGATTTATACAAATGTCATAAATTATCTTTTTGGTGCTGTCAAAATAATTATCACTCGCATTTATTATCCAAACAATTTGCAAAAATTTAAGTTTTATTTAACAAAATCACCGTTTCCGCGGCGGCCATCATTCAGAGGGCTGTGGAGTGCGTAATCATGGAAACCAATCAGCGGTGCATCTGGTGTATCTCAATACGTAACATTAGCCAGCACTGTTGTGTCAAAAGGTAAAATTTCATTCGTGCAGTCTGGACTAAAGTGACTATCTATATGAGATTACAATGGCAGTTTGTCATAAACGATGGCGGCCATTTTGAAATATCAGCGCCAGTACAACGCTAAATGTGCAGCTTTTCGGGGTGGAAACATACCTATTCCTATAGCTTCAACAACCCTTCAAGGTGATATATGAGAAATTTAATCCCCAGAATAGCTGCAACAAACTCGAGTTTTAAGGGCAGTACAGAAATTGGCTTATATAGACTATGCTAGTATTATTATCTGATCGTAGTCCACAAATTGAGTATATTAAAAAAAGAAAAGTTTTTTTTTTTAAGTGTTTTTTAAAAATAAAAGTTTCTTTCTTTATGCTGAAAGACGATTTTGTATTTATGGCCGGTGTATCATGGACCCTGATCTATGGATGATTGTCCCTTGATTAAGAAAAATGCTAAAAACGTATACACATGTAGTTTAAACAGAGATGACAACGACCCTGTATAGATTTCTTAAACTTTTAGGTGGTTAAAATCCAAATTTTGTCTTATCACTTCTATTTATTAAAAATATTTAAGAAAATGTAAGGCTTTTGCGCTACTGTGAATCATTGTCTCCCTTCCGTGACGATCAACAAAAGCACATTTTAATATTAAAAAAAACACTTCAACATTCTGTTTCTTCGAGCATACAGTTTGTAATGATTTAACCTCATTAACCTTCCTTTGTCTTCTCTCTCTTTCTCCTCTGTTACCCCACCCCAAAACACTTGTACCAATCGCTTCCTCTTCCCTCCCTCTCTCTCTCTCTTCTTGTCTGTAATTTCTTTTTCATTCGAGATCCACCTCCCCACTGGATAACTAAAAAGAAAGGTAGGTGTGCACCGGTATACTTCTTCCAGAGACGTCCTTTTATAATTTATATTATTACTCTTTTAATATGACATCACCCTGTGGTTTGGCGCTGTCGATTACCCGAATACACGACACACCCCCCACCACACACACACACACCCACACACACACCCACACCCACACCCAACACACACACCTATACAGCTCCACATACAACGCACATTAAAAAGGCTGGCTCCGAGATTTCAGAGACTTTTTTTTAATATATTAATTAAAACATAGTGAACTAGAACTAAAGATAGTCCCTAAAATCCTCAATCCCAAGTTTGAGATGAATCGGATTTTTCGTTTTGATACGGTAAACATTTATATGTGGATTATAACGGTGCCATAGGATACTGCTTATAAGAACAAAAATTCCGGATCCGGAATTTTAAAACAAAGATGTGATTTTCTATCTGAAGGACTTCGATCTGAGCTTAGCTATTTCAACAGTGGTTAGTATATGGACAAGCATTATAAACATGTCAAAAACCGATTTGTTTGGAAATTGAAGGCGCCCTCTCAGAAATCTCTGAGTCAGCCTTTAAACGCTCTCCAACACCCCCTACCGCATCACTCATTCATTCAAATGAAAATCATTGTTACATAGTCTCATAACAAAATATTTGTTACAGAATGTCCTAACAAAAATGTGAAAGAAGAATTTTTACAAGAATAGTCGTTTAAAAAGACAACCATCTTACGAAGATGTTTAAAAATCAAACTTAAACGTCAGTACTTTTAGCTGTAGACAAATTAATGTAATTCTCGGTGATTTCCTCAACCTTTTGCAAATGTTTGTTGCCGATTAAAAGATGATGTTTCGCAGATTTATGTCTTTTTACCCTTAAATTTTAAGGTAATTACGAATTACGTTTCTACGTTTCTTTTGTTGATTTGAAAGGACTTATCCCTTTAGATGAACCAACAGCTGCGGAAATGAAGTAAGCGCATGAATTCGCTCTCCAGTACGCTATCACACTCAAACTCATTTCTTCTCTTTTCTAATACTTGACTTCTTCTTCTCAACCGGCGCTATAATTTCTATTCCTTTTTTTTTTTATTATCCCAATCCATCTCCTATCCTCTTCTATGATTGAAATTCTCTGATCTCTGTCAAACTGCCTTCCTTCTCATTCAACGCTCTTTCCAATTCGTTTCTCTTTTCTGCTTTGATTGATGTCGGCTCTGTCATAGATAAGTTGCATGTACAAAGCTGGCATATCCTAACTAAGCTACTAATTCCTTTTTAAAGGTCACAGGAAATGAGATGATAAATCCTACTCAAAATCTTTATGGGACATTCCATACCAATAACACAGGGCAGAAAAAAGGCATAAAACTACCAGTGACCTCATTAGTGAAACCTATTGATTTTCAGTCAGTGTTCATGAATAGATTCACACCAGTCACCCTGGAATTTGCTATTACTCCTGAAAAATCAATAGTTTCAAATGTGTAATCACCAACCGATATTGAAGCTTTCTCGTCCCTCCTTTGTAGACTGACACCAAACCACATCAATTCTATTTGCATTTCCTGGGACCTTTAAGACCTTCTAAAGAACAATGTGCAAGTGCTATGAATTAACATTTTAAAAAACAGCACGCCAAATGCAGATCACAGTTGAACAGTAACACAAGTTTTAAAGTCATGCGTTGAATTGATTGTTAAATGATGATCTACGGAATAAGCACCTGCACAAGCGAGTGAAGTGGATAGCAAGGGTTTCCCAACCTGTGTTGTCCGTGCCCCATTTCTAAATGATAAGCATGGGGCTATTGAAGCGTAAGTGGCTATATTCGCCTTATCAAGAAAAAAGATGGGGGGGGGACCCAGCAGAATAAAATAAGCTTTTACAGCTATGTGGTATCCCAATTATATTAGTACTGGTCCCACCACAGATCTCCATCCCTGGAGATCCAATTAACTATGGCAAATCTTACACTAGCAAGCTCTGCTATATTTATTAATTTTTCTCTAGTTAGGTTTCCTATATGGTATCATCATTGATAAACATAGCCTAACCCCAGAGGGGGTTATTGAGTCAAATCCCACCAATGACCAGTTTTGGGAAATTTCACCTCAATAGGGTCATGTGATACCACAAAAATCTTATTTCTTAACACATAAAAAATCCGGACTTTTATGCTCATTTTGACCACAAAGTGGTAGTACTTAGGGATTTGTTTGATAATCATGAGATGTCTTGTGGTTCTTAAACTTTTGAACACTTTTTTATCCCTCAAGTACTGACATGTGTTTAGTACAGATACCAGTATAGGCACATTACATGAATTATGGGATTGGGATTCAAAACACCTCTTGCCTAACACTGTCATTGGATTCTTCACACTAATGCATCATCTTATGAGGCAATCGGTTACACATCAGAGACATTTCTAGAAAAGCTAAGTACTACATAGCTTAGGATTAAAGATTGCATCATGCTTCACCAATTGGTGGAGTTGGCACACGTCAACACCAATGCAAGGACATGATCAAGATGTACAACTTGTTTCTGGTTTTCTTACCAAGTTGTTCTATAAACATCTGAAACGTTCTCGATATGAAAGTATTCTACAACAAGATGCAAATGCAATTTAGGAAATTTGTATCCTCAGAGAATCTTCTTGTGTCCTCTAGTTAAATTAAGTGATGGGTGCTGTAATTTTTTGCGGCTTACGATGTAATGATTAGCTATTGTTGGACGCCAGAGGCCAGTAAACAAACGGCGATGCGGCTACGTGATAAACTGAAGGAAAAGCAGCTTCGTGTGTGGATGGACATTGATGAAAGGGGTAGGACATACAATCTTGACTCGTCTTTTTCCTTTTTAAAGCAATTTGAACAATCTCGAGTACAAAAAGGTTTGATGTATAAAATATGTAGGACAGCCTGACAGGAACCCCTTAAACGTGATTCTTAATCTTACCATGTACCAGGACCAGGGCTAAGCAATTTCCTGAGCCTCGCCACACCAGCGGAACTTTAGACAGTAAAACAGCATTGCGCTTTGGCATCCGCCAAACAACACTTATGTGGGAAGCCGGCCGTTATCAGTTACAGTTTCATTGAAAAAAAGCCTTGAGGCCAGACATTATGTCTGGAAATCTAGAGCAGGCTCCCGTCAGAATTGCGTCTCGCTAGATTTCAGCAAAGGGTTCAAACTTCACTGCGCTAAACCCAGGAACCGCTGAAGCGAATCTGGGCTAGAAGTAGCCCAAAGGTCCGGGCAAGGTTGATGCAAATGTGGTATTAAGAGGGGGCTAAAAAACATATTACACAAGGGTCCAATTTTTAAATTGATCCATCGTGTTGCAAAAGTAACCATGTTATTTATCTAACCATAAGGATTCAGAAAAGGTATAGTTCGTACTATCTACAAGCTAAGTTTCAGAGCTATAGGCTAAAACAGCAAAAACCAATAAAAAGGGCCAATTTCAGTTGTACATGGGTCAAATTTTAAGGTTGCCCCGATTTGGATACAAAAGGTGCAAATTATTGGCGGCCTGGGGTTTGGACCTCATAGGGTTAAAATAAGGAATATAGGTTTTGGGGTGTCTCAAATGCTTAGTACCAAAGTATGGGCGGAAACAAGGTCAAGCCCAAATTGAATGCAAATAACATCTTAAATGCGGCTGCTGTCATGTCGTTTTTTTTTTGATTAGTATAGTGAGTACCAATAACATAATATGCATGAAGAAAATGCTATTTCATGTTTGAAATTATTGCAGGCCTACTTTGACTATAGACTGCCCACGTAAGAAAATTCATTTAGAGAATGAGGTAGAATGAGAAAATAAGTCTCTTGAAAACTCAAAATATTAGCAGAAAAACAGTTAAACTTTTGGGGTTATGGTATGGAAGGACCTGTTACCAAGATTCAAGTTCATTGTCAAGAGTATCAGGCCAGAACAATTGTGTCTAATGTATATACTTTAATAAATTTTTTTTTTTAATAATAATGAATATAATATTAAAAAAAAAAAAAAAAAAATATCACTTGTAAAACAGTCTCCAAGCGCTGTGGCCTATTATTATTCCGCCTCCATTAGGAAATCGTCACAATCATTTTGCTTTATCAAGGCCGGCAGCTGGCCAGCGCACAATCCTATCAGGAATTAGATTGTAATCCCCCATAACTTGACAGCTCCCCAGATTTCGCTTGGGTCGGCGAGGCAATGGAGGATTATATCTTGCCCAGGACACAAACACGTTGGCCTCGGCGGGGCTCGAACTCACGCCCTAATGATCAGAGTCCTGCATCTTTTCCACTAGACCACCTATATAGATCATAGGATAATCTTCCTATATAGATCATAGGATAATCTTATACTAGGCTTCAAAATTGAGTATTCAAAACGCTGTAATTCATCACCGTTCCTTGGTGAACACATTGTAGGGTCAAAGTCAACAAATGTTTGATTCTTGTACTAAAATATAGTAAAATAATACAATCACAGATGGTGACATAAATCAACGAAGGGTCGAAGGCGTCCAAAATCCAAAGTGGTAGTCGTCGTACTCTCGAAAGGATATCCCACGAGAGTCCCATTGCAAAAGAATAATTCTGTTTATTCCTATTTGATTAGGACAAAACAAGGGATCGGTGAAGTTCTATTACCCTAAAATCTCTTTTTTTTTTTTTGAGGCTAAAAATCTCTCCAACATTCACCCATGTCTCTGAGCTATCTCCATTGTGAGGTCTCAAATATTTAGCGTGTTTTCTCCATCCTGAGGTCCCAGAACACGCTCTTCCCATTGGGAACAATCCATTGTGTTTAAGGGGAAGTCTAAATGATTACGAGGTAAGAGGAAATACAATGCCTCACGGAAAAACGAGCACGTATTCTGTGTTCTCATAGGCGAGTTTGCATGTAGGAAAAGAGGATCCTCAGTTTGAGAAGGATTAAAGCCAGAATGATCTCAATAAGCAAGATGGGATATAGGAACGTGGATCCTCGTAAAAGAGATATGATTAAGGCTTGAAATTTTAAGATTTAATTGTAGAATGAAATTCAGGACATTTGAAAAGTTTACTATAGAGGGTCATCATAAGTGAGCCGGGATTGAGAAAGCACATTCATCATAAGAGAGATAAGATTATTGAAAGGCTTGAAACGCTAAGATAAAATTTTAGAGTGAACTTTACGACATATGGATGGTTTACAATAGTGGGTCCTCTTATTAAGTAAGGTAGGATTTAGGAAGCAGGGTATATACTCATAAGAGAAAGATATGATTAAGGCTTTAAAGGCTAAGATATAATTGTAAAATTAAATTTTAAGACATTGCCAAGTTTACTGTAGGGGGTCCTCATAAGTGTGATGGGATTAAGAAACCAGGGTCCTCATAAAAGAGACAATTGAACAAGTTAACCTCGAAGAACAAAACGCCAACTTTTGTCCTCTATAGGGAACCCTGGAAAATGGAAAACCTAGAGAATGGAACCTTCAAAATGGTTCTTTAAAAAACTGAGAACCCAACAAAGTTCCTAAGAGAACCATAAAGTGATATTTTGTACAACAGTTAAAGAACTCTTTTTGGTTCATTGAGAACCCTTATGGTGTGCCATAGAGGACAAGTTTAGAACCTCTTTGGCACCTTTTTTCGTAGAGTGTACTGTAGATGGTCCTCATAAGTGAGATGGGATTAAGGAACCAAGGTCCTCGTAAGAGAGATATGATTAAGGCTTGAAAGGTTAAGATATAATTCTAGTATGAAATTTAATACATTTGGTGAGTTACTATAGAGGGTGCCTCAATTAGGAGGGAGTAGTACCAGTGTCTCAAGGGTTAACCCCCTTTTAAGGTTGATAAAAAAAGCTGTAGTATAGTTATTAAAATAACTACACTATAGCTTTTTTTAAACAACCTGCTTGTTAGCTCATTGACTAGGGTGCCGTGTTAGTAATACGGAGTTTGCTGGTTCGAATCTGGTCCAAACGCGCGTTTATATCTTGCCAACACTTCCGTGCGCTGGCGAGCTCAAAGAAAAGATTACTAATGTTCCTGGTCTTGCAGGAAATAAGTAGCTAAAATTTAATCTAAAACTTATTTGTTTATTATTTATGCATTGCAGAGTATGAGTTTGCAACCAAAAGGAAAAAGCCGATTGTTCCTGTCAAAGTCGATGGCCATAGGTTAGGGGACTGGCTAGAGTTTCTGGCAGGAAACATTGTATATCATGATGTTCGATCAGATAAGTTGATGGAGCAAAATCTACCAGCCATCATGAGAGATATTGAGAAGTACCTTGGAAGACAACCTGATGGTAATAAATTGTGCAAAATGTTCTTGGTTGTTCTTTCGATGTATTCAAAGTAGTAACTATGAAAATAATAATGGAGTTCAACGTTTAAGTGGAATTTGTGACCCTCAGCCTCGCTCTTCGACTTACCTAAAAAGCTGAGATTTTTATGTCATTTGAACCATAGGCCTAAGTATACTACGCGTGCTTAATCGTAAGTGCAGATTCGATCTTCATGTACTCTGGAAGAAATTTGCAATTTGCAACACAATGACCCACGGGCACCGTCAAACGCACATGTGCTCATAACATGAACACGCAAAATCAGAATCAAATGACATTTTGGAAATAACCTTTTCTCGAGAATATCTAATGAATCATAAACGAAAATGAAGGTGCTAGGATCGCTTGCTAGGATCACGAAATGCACCTTTATTTGAGGAAATGAGTGAGGTATTGTTTAACCAAAATTTTTATTTTGAAATGCAGATGATTTCCTGCCGAATAAATAGGTTACGTTAAAGTGAGGCTTTTGGACCAGCTTTCTATTCTTTACTGCTACATAGCTTTGTAGCTTTGAATAAGTTCACCAATAGGCCTAGATATCGATGTTCATTAATCTGTTAATTAAATCTCTGCAGTAAAACGACTGATGCACTGTTAAAAATCACCGTAAAAACGCCGTTTTAACTGGCAGCTGTGACTCGCAACAGTTAAAACGACGATTTTTTACAGTTATATGCACTTTGCGAGTCCCAGCTTTTTTACAGTGTGTGAATGTTTCGTATATTAGATAAATGAATAGTAAGTGCATAACTTTGTAAAATTAACCCGTCAGTGATCATCAAAAGCGCAAGTAGTGACCACTTAAAACCATAAAAAGGTATTCCAATTTGCTTTTAATTGGTGGAATACCTCAACACGGTTATTGCATTCCAAGTTTGAGATGTCCGAATTTGCTCTTCATTGGTGGAATACGTCAGCATAAATGGTTATTGTATTCCAATTTCCAAGTTTGGTATGTCCAAATTTGCTCTTAAAGGGTGGCATACATCAACATAATGGTTGCTGTCGTTATGCTTGAAATCGAATTCAATTTATAGGTTTGGACACCACGGGTCTATGTGTGAATGCAGGGATCGCAAAACCGATTCGCATGGGGCGTCTTCATAGTCATTAGACCCCTTCTTTCAGATGCTACCTAAGGAGGGATCTTTCTACTGATTGTGAAATAGTATGATAGTATAGAAAAATTTGGTACTTGGCAGGATGCCGAAAATTATCGGAAATTTCGGTGTAAAATCGATAAGAACATTCGCAAAAACTACACTGTTGCTCAGAAAGTTGGAATAAAATATTTTGTACCACTTTTTATGGAATGATTCTTACAGTGTGAGTTATTTATGATATCTAGGGTGTATTCGCTGATCACACCATTTACGTGTCGTCTTGGCACACAGCGCCAGCCATTGTTGAATCTTGGCAAACCTTGGCAAATCTTCACTGCGCTAGGGAGTTATCAACCACATCATAATCGGCTAAGCATGGCCGCGTGGGAAACTCCACGTACACACAGTGTCAGATAGCGTTGATTCGGATTTTTTGTACATTGCGGTACACTGGAGATTGCGCAAAATACTTTGCCTATCTTAACGATTTACGCACCAAAATATTCCTAACTAAATTGTCTAGTTAGCTGACTAGTTTATAATATAGGTTTATTTTTGGAAAAAGACGAAAAAACGTGAAAAATACGATCCATACAAGCATTTTTCTTACCTTATCAGCTCTTATCAGCTGACTCAATTCTCGATTGCTGCTGTCAAGTCATGCCATCCGTCAGGCTTACAAAAACTAGTGAGCTAAGGGGTCTTTTTTGTCAGGAACCCGTTTCTAACATCAGATTGACCACCTGATTCGTTGATTTCGCGATATCCAAGGTACCGCGAAACCGTTTTTTCATTCCTTGTTCAAGCTAATCGCAGAGCCTTTAACACAGCGTTTGGCTGCTAGGGAGTCCCATGACGTAGCGCATGTCTAAGAATAGCCGGCCAATTAGCGATGCGGATACGGAATAGGTGGCGCTGTGTCCCAACACTAGAGATGCTATGGGAGCGTAAATGGTGTGTGATGTAGAGCACGTTAGAATAAGACCGTTGCCAGGTCAGCTGGCTCATGCTAACTTTGGTTCGAGCCACTGATCACATTAATCACAACACAAATCCTATGGTAAAATCATAATTCGGAACAGGTGCATGAGCCAAGGCGTGAGCCAGTAACCAATGGATACTAACGTGCACTACATCAGCGAATATCGCCACACTACTTGAATTATCAGTCTCTTCCGAACATATCACCATGAACTTAGTCCACAATTAACCCTTTACGAACTGTGTGTCCTTAGCCTGAAAGGAAAAGGGTGTATTTGAACAGCAGATATAAGGATTTTGTTACAAGTTTTTGCACATCAGTCATTTTGGGTGATTTCATACATCGAAATATTCAATAGTACGGTTTTAAATGTCAGTCAGACACAAGTAACATCGATTATGGCCACCCCTGGCATGAATTAGTGCATCAAGACGTCGCGGCTCATTGTCCTGTCCACAAGGTTGTTTATGATGTCAATGGGCAGAGCGTCCCACTCATTGTTCAGAGGCTGAGCTAACTCCTGTAGTGTTTGAGGAAGATTGTCCCTGTAATTGATGGCTCGGCCTAAGGCATCCCAGTATGCTCGATAGGGTTCAAATCAGGGAAGCAAGCAAGCCATGGTATTTGCTCCACCCCCTTTGCCTCAAGAAATTGTCTCACTACAGAGGCCCTATGCGGCGTGACATTGTCGTCTTGCAGCCGAATTTGTTTTACATAAACCCTTCTTGCATGCGGCAGACAGTGGTTTTCCAGAATGTCCAGGTACGCGACGGCGTTCATGTTTTCATCTGGCACCACCAGTGATGTTTTCCTCCATAATAAATACCAGCCCATACCATCACTGAGCCTCCACCACCTTGAGTCGATTCCTCGATTACAGTCATCTCGGAGGTTCTCACCACGTAATTGACGAACCCTTTGTCTTCCATCTTGATGGTCAAGGATGTGGCGGCTCTCGAAAAATAAACACAACATTTCGCCAGTGTCTGAGCTGTGTTTCCTAGCCCAGTGAAGTCGATCAACTCTGTGGTGAACAATTGGGCGTGGACATTTGGTCATTCGTCTTGCTCGGTAACCATGCATGTTGAAGCAATCTCCGATTTACAGTTTGGATGTGGCGTTAGGGTTAATTCACATGTGCGCTTGTTTGCAGACAGACGATTACATTGTTTATCGTCAAATAAAATTTGACAAGGACTTCGGTGTCTTGTAAGATGACATAAAACAAGCTGTGTCGTTGGGAAAAGGATTGGCAGATGGGATTTAACACCAACCTTGGAAGACTAGTGAATGTCAGCTAGTAGAATCACCTTCCTATACAAATCTATATACAAACAACCTTATTGGCTTTCAAGAGGACAAGTTACCAGATTATCTGAAAGAGGAACTAGGGGCAGTACACCAGACTATCCTTTATTCCACTTCACACCAAAAGGGATTGTCTAGCCACCGTCTATCAGGGAATCATCTTCCATTGTTGGTTTCTAATCTGATCTCTCAAATATGGATATTGCTGATTTAATTAACCGTGCTCACCCCTACTCAAATTAATTTGCTTGCTGCCAGCACTGAGCCTGTGTACTCTAAAAGGGTGTTTACACAGTGTGCTACCAGAACCAGAATGTGTCTCAAATGTCTAAATACATTATTCCGTTGTGGTGAAGCAATCTAGATTTATCGTTTAGATTCTAAAGTTAATGTAAATCTAGGCGAATTGCACTTTGTACAGAAGGGATAGGGAAACAAATATTCCAACATTTTTGTTTATAAAATTTGACCCAAAACAAATTGCAACAGAAACAACTTTGGTGTTATACTGTGAAATTGTCCAAAATAATATATTGAAGTTTACCAAAATCAACCTTGTGGATTGTGTAGAAATAAGGGAGGGGTGTACAGGAAAAATGGAAATGTTCCAATTTATTTAGAAGCTGTACCCATCGGGCTACTATTAAGCTTTAAAAACCTATAGTTTGCCCATCTATCATCTAGAGTTTTAGTACAATAGGCACATATTAGTTCAAGGTCATCCTGGGCGAAATTTTACAGAATGGTTCAAACTATTTTTAAATACTCTAAGTTAATTTGGTCACACCAGATAAGGACTTGTATGATTCTTTGTTTGGTAGTTCAAAGAATTACAGAGTTATGGCTAGTTAAAGTCCATAGACTCTATAAATCCCCCAGTCACATTTTGCATTCTAATTATGCAACAAATTATCATAGATGGTTCAACCAGTATATTTTTTGCTCCTGTACCATTGGACGAGCAATTTGAAAGTACTTTTATAAGAAACGGATAAATCTGAAAGTTTAACCCTCTTGTGACCTTGAACCTATTTTCTCTGCCTGCAGATCGGGCAAACTAATCCTTTTTAGTCCCTGAAAGGTAATGAACATGCTGGTATAATTCTCGACGCGTTTCGATCCTGTTTAAATATTGACCCCTGTATAAATCTTACCCCATACATATTCCACTGCTTTGATTTTGGTAAACTTTGCTTTTTAGAGGTATTCTCAACAATTGTAGAGAAGTTGATTATGTTATTAAGTTTTCACGGTATTTCAGGTCACAGGATATGTGCATAGGGGTCAAAATGTAGGGGTGAAAATATTAAGCTGGAATCTTATCATGACATATTGGAAAGTTGAACCCTAATGTTATTAATTTTTTAAAACTAATTTTTGGTTGTAATGATGACACAAAGGTGTCAATGTACATGTATTTGATATCAAAGGTTAAGTAACTTTGCATTCATATGGAAGGTCATACAGTTTTTCTCTACCAGAAAACATTTCTCATCAAAATTTACTACTTGTTATGGCATCCTTTGTGCCTGGTACTCATATACTACTCAAATTTTTCTTGTAATATATATATGTCTCTGACAATCACCATGACATAATAATGTAATTGAGAAATGCTCTTTTTGTTCTTTTTCGAAAGTACCTTGGGATGAAGAACCACCGACCCCACTTCCTGAAGGTAAGTTTAGAACTAAATAAAACTGTCTTGAAATAATAAAATATTTTTTCGTAATCGACATTCGGTCAGGATATCATGGGCCAAAATTTATCTTATATTTTATGATTTGGTTAGTTCGCGTGGGCGAAAGGGTACCTGAATATGATGAAGTAATATGCGCGTCGTTGCCATTTAACATTAATTTAATCTGATAAATATTGGGGAATATAAACCGAACAAACTGAGGATTTACCCATGATGAGAATGACGGCAAAAGGTCGAATTTTCGACCGTGATTTTCGATCGTAAAGTTGCGACCTGTCTGATAATTTTGGCTAGTGTACCATACCAGCGACTTTTGACTGTGATATGAGCTTGCCTTATTCAAGTTTTAATGATTCGTTTTAAGAGTATAAAGTGTATGTTGACGAATGAAGGCATCGCCAGTTCCCATCTCCACCCCATTCAGTGGACTAGTTAGGCCGTGTGCTATCATCAGTAGCTCTAAGTTCGCCAAGTAAAGAGTTCATAGTGCAACCGGATTATGACACTTTGAAGAAACTTAACTATCCTTCCCTTTTCTCTAAGGGAGTGTTCATAAATACTTTGGCGGGGGGTTGGAAAAGTTGGAGCTCGCTTTGTATTATACGTATTTCTCATCCAAAATTGATATAACCATTTTAAATTTTGTAAGTGGTTCACCACAAATACCAGGTTTGGGCAACGGTCTTAAAAATCAGAATCTTAATAGCTCTTAATCATGTTACTTGATGTGTAAGGTTTTAAGCATACATGTGCATAGATGTCTCAATTTCTGTAAACGCTTGCAAATTTTTAAAAACACATGTTTTTGAGGGAGAAGTAATTACAAATCGATTTATGGTACCAGCTTGCGGTTAACATAAATCCAGTTATCGCGACACAGTGTTTCCCTTTTGGGTTTTGTTGGTTGGCCAATCACTACGCACTCTACCCGTTACGTAGTTTTCCTTGTGGCTTTTGGGCTGCCCATTGTTTCGCGGGTATTTTTCGGCACTTGGTTTTTTCTCAACGGTTCATGCGGTCAGGTTATTTTAACCCTCCCACCTTTTTACTTATTATTCATGCTTATGTCTGAGGCCAATCTACTTTCGTGTATGTCATATACTTGTTTAGTTATAGGCCTTTATCTATATGTGGATTTTAGGGAGCATTAATTGCATTTTTTCAAATACTAATATGTGTCAGCCTGATAATTCTTAGCTATTCCGGCTTGAATTGTCCTTGTTGCCGTATTCCGCGCAACGCATATGTTTTCATTATTATTTTTCTGGTGTGCCCATCTTGTAAAATTCATTTGGCCAATTCGTGTATACCAATTCCACCTTGGTATCTGCTGTGGAATTTCGCTACGTCATCTATTGTTTCCGGTGTGGATTTTAGGTAGGTAAGTAATAAATGCCAATTGTGTAAACCACTTCTATACCATGTCACAATTAATCCACTCCATTACGTGTAAAATTATGTCAATTTGTAACACTTCCACCTCTGTATCTGCTGTGGAATTTCGCTACGTCCTATACTGTTTCCGGTGTGGAATTTAGGTAGCTAAATG